>CAUYRH010165947.1:0-11109 GCA_963574655.1 Perodicticus potto | reverse complement strand
CCACAAGAGTAGTGGTAAGTCAGGATTTATTTACAGGAAAGAATTATAAGTAGAGGAAGAACCAAACCTCCAGGCAAGAGGACCCAGGAGGGGAGCAAACTCTCCTGCTCCCTCTCTGAGGTCCAGCCGAGGTCTGCTCTGGAGGGGAACAGGCAGCTCTCCTGTTCCCTCTCCGAGGTCTAGCCGAGGTCTGCTTCTGAGTTGTTCTCTCTCCGACGTCCTGCCGCGGTCTGCCCCTAAGCTCTCTGCTCAGGGGTTTATATAGTCCCAGGGAGTTGTTTTGCTGGAACTTCTTAGGGGAAGGTCTTCATCAGTTACAGCCAGCTGTCCATTGAAGATCAGGTCCCTGGAGACTGACATGATATTGACCAGTCAGATTTGCATGAGGAGCAGACAGCAAGGCACCAGTGTCTTCTGCACAGGTCCAGCCCTTTTGCAAGCTGGTTTCTCCATCTGCCACAGCATCAGCACCGCTAGGGCCAAGGAAGCGGTTGTAGAGCTGCCTTGTCCTGCATCAATATGTAGTTTATCTTTTCATTTTCTTTGAGTTCTTAAAACAGAACAAAACAATTTACCCATTAAAGTGTTCAAAACTTAGCAGGATGCAGTGGTTCACAACTGCAATCTCTACATTTTGAGGCAGGAAACTTAAAACCAAGAGTTCAGGACCAGCCTGGGTGACATACCGAGACCCTATCTGTACAAAATGTTTTTCTTTTTTTTAATTTACCTGACCATAATGTTACAAACCTTGAATCTTAGCTACTTTAAGGCTGAGGTAGGAAGATTCTTTAAGCCCAGCAGTTTGAGGCTACAGTGAGCTATGATTGCACCAAGGCACCGGCCCAGACAACACAGCAAGAATCTATGTCTCAAAAACACCCTAAAATTTAAAGTATACATGACTCAGTGACTTTTAGTATAATCAAACAAGTGTGTATTCATTATCTTAAGCAATTTATTTTAAGCAATAAAGTATTTTTTTTATCTTCAAAGCAGCCTTGCACCTGTCAATAATCACCCCCTAAATCCCTGCCCCCCCTCCCTGGTCAACTACTTACCTGCTTTCTGCTTATATAGATTCACATATTCTGACTATTTTATGTAAATGAGATCCTATAAAATGTGTTTCCTTTCTTTTTTTCAGGAGGATTAATTAAATTTCAGAGATTTTTAAGACTTCATCAATGATGGAGCATGTATCAGTGCTTCATTGTATGGATATTTCTTTCTATTTATAGTTTTATTTCTAGGTGGAGATTTTCAGATTTTGTTTTTAGAGAATTTTTAATTAATCTTTGAAATTTTTTGTTATTGTTGTTGGGAATTCATTGAGGGTACACCAAACCAGGTTACATTGATTGCCTTTGTTAGATAATTGTGTCCCGTGAGGAAGACTTCCGTCGCAATCACAACAAACAACAAAAATAAACAAATGGGACTTAATGAAATTGAAAAGCTTCTGTACAGTTAAGGTGACAACAACCAAGGCAAACAGACAATCTTCACATTGGGAAAGGATGTTTGCATTTTTTTATTCAGACAAAAGCTTGATCTACAGAGAACTCAAATTAATAATCATAAAAAGAGCCAACAATCCCTTAACTCTGTGGGCAAGAGAGATGAAAAAGACCTTCTCTAAAGAAGACAGAAGAATGGCTAACAAACATATGAAAAAATGCTCATTATCCCTAATCATTAAATAAATCAAAGCACCCTTAAGTAAATGGATGCAAATCAAAAGAGAATGGCCTTCATCACAAACTCTGAAATGTCGAAGCATTCTTGTCAGATAGATCTAACATCTGATCCATGTCAGTGTTAGTGTCAGGCTTTTCGCATTCAAGTTGTAATTTCTTTGGATTTTTTTATGATTGTAACTGTAATTGTATCCTGGCCATTTTGTCTATTAGGTTAGGACAGTCTGTGTCCTATTTAAATCTTTTATTTTAATAGGTGTTCACCCTGTTTAAATTTAGCATAAGATCTTGGCCTTACTATGCCAAGTGTGATTCCAATCACAGCTTAGATTATAGATGTTCTTCTTGGTCTTACTTGATGTCATAGGACATCAGGTAAGACTAGCTGGTCCCTGCTGGTGATGTTTGGCTCTGGGAACAGATTTCCCAGGTGGCACCACTGGGTGTCTCCTGGGAATAGAGAGGAGGCTCCAGGCTAGAGTTGCCTGGTTGTGCCCAGATGCCTCTTTGCAGTGGTGCTTATCTGGATCAGTGGCTTCTGGTGTGGGAAGTCTCAGGTCTACCAAGAGGAAGAGTATTCTCAGAACCACCCCCCTTACTATGTGTGATCCCCTCTGTGTCCCTTGACTCCCTTTTGCTAAGGTCTCTGGACAGCAAAGGGTAATCTCAAACTCAGAGGGAAAATCAGTTGCAAAAGTCTTTCCCCTGCAGAGAAATAAA
The DNA here is from genome assembly GCA_963574655.1 of Perodicticus potto. NCBI lineage: Eukaryota > Metazoa > Chordata > Mammalia > Primates > Lorisidae > Perodicticus > Perodicticus potto. The sequence continues at coordinate 8,689 of CAUYRH010165947.1, read as the reverse complement.
ATGCTTCCCTTGGAGCATACTGTTTTGGGAGTTCTGATCAACCCCTTTGGCGAGTCTATGAGGTGTGGAACTGTGTCAGAGGGCTCCTTTGTTTGCCTCTTCATAATTTCCAGGGTCTGTAGTGATACCCAGAAGGGAGTAGCAGGGAGAAACTGGTCGACCCTTGTCTAGACTGGAAGTTCCCTTAAGTGCACATTTGTTTATTTTATCTTCTTACTTCCACACACATACTACAAGATGAAAGACATACAAAGACAGCAAAGATATTAATTTTCAATTTCTTTGCTTACTTGGTCTCTCAGGTCTTACGAAAGCACAAAATATTTTTTTTTCATTAATAAGTTAATTGGATGAATTAATTTACAAATAATTTAACAAGAGATTTCTCTCCATATTTGGCTCATGGACTTGCATTCATACAATTTTGATATCCCAGACTAAAATGCTCAAAATGTCAGCGTGTATAGTGGTACAGGTTTAAGCCCGCAGTGCTCCCAACCTTTTGGCATCAGAGGCTACTTTCATGGAGTATAATTTTTCCACGGTCAAGGTAGGGGGTCAGGGGATGGTAGGCAGAGCACAAGCGGTAACATGAGAAATGGGGAGTGGGGCTGGTGGCTGTAAACAGAGATGGAAGCACTTTGCTCCATTGCTTGTGCAGCCTGGGTCCTAAGTTTCATGGAAGACAATTTTCCATGGAAGAAAATTTTCCAAAGACAAGGAGTGGTGGACATGAGGTGAGACAGGAGGGAGTGGGAGCTTGTCTCTGAGGTCAGGTTCATGGTCGGGGGTGGGGAGTGATGAGGACCACAGATTTAAGGAACAAGGATTTCTATCAGTAATACTATTTCTTCTGTCATGCCACTTTTTGAATACATAGAGTATTATTTGATGTTTTTGTAGGCTTGCCTTAGTACAAGGATCTTTGTTTAAAAAGTACAGATGTGAGCTTATTTTAGCTCATTTTAAAATTTTTAATCTTACCTCACTGGCAGTTCAGGTAAAACAAGCACATAGGTAACATGGCCCTCTTAACAAATCTGTTTTACTTATGTGTATTATCCTAAGGTATCTAGTGTGGAGTTTAGGTCAGACCTTTCGTTGTATCCCTGCCTCTAAAAATAAGGACATTCATGTATTCAGCTTTTCTTTTTGATTAATATTAAAATATCTTCTTGTATAAATGTCACTTTATTTAGGCTCTGATAAACAAGTTAGGGTCACTTTCAAGTAGACAATGTGGAAAAAAATAAAGGAATCTTTCTTTCTGTTCAATTGAAATAAGTCTCAGGCTGATTAAGCACTAAAGAAGAAGTATAGTTTGAATTTGGATTAACATCTTTTTAAAGAGTTCACCTTTCAGTTCATAGACCACCAGTAAGGGAAGTAAATGTGGAAACAGATTATTCAAATACAGTGTGATAAAGACCAAGGCAGAAGAAAAACTGGTCAGATTTCTCCAGTTCCTAGACACAAGCAAAAGAAAGAGTAAATATGATGGGTATGTTTATTTTTATTAACTACCACTGATACTTACAGCTTAAATAACAATAATGGCTTAAACAAAAAATGAAGGTGGAAAGTGAGTTTTAACTATGACGAGCTAGATTAAAAGTTAACAGACACATTTTATTACAGGTTTATGATAGATCTATATTTAAGTGGTTAGTCAGAGGGTTAATGTACAGTATGTTGAGGATAGATAAAAATACTATATTGCAAATTTGCTAAGAGGAGAAAGAAGGCTTATAACTTCCCAACATAGCCATATAAATAATATACAAAGGTTGCCATAAATAGGAAACACTAACCAACTCATATTACATTTATATTATATTTTAATGCTTTATGTTTATATATCAACACATAAACATTTTATAAATATTTTGTGAAGTATTGTAATGAATATTTTGTAATTAAAGGTACATTTATCTATAATTTTTCATTTTCCTCGGGTATGTATGGGCAACTGTAGAGGATGCCAAGAGTCTGACTACTTCAGAGCAAGATGATTTACAGCTGGGAGGCGGACTCTCTGGCAATTCATCCGCAGGTGCTCCTTGAGGAGAAAAAGCCCGAGCCCATGGCGAGCCTTGGGCACGTAGTCGTTGTCTAATATTCCCCTCACCTGTCTTGTGCTGTCTCAATAAAAGGCTACTGAGAGGTTGCTCAGGGCTACCCTGTGATCAATGTTAGCCCGCCTCCTACCAGCTTGTACTTCTAATCCACGTCATGTCTGGTTCCTTCCTGCTGTGATGGAGACCAAAGCCATAGGGGATGCGAAAGATGACCTTCAGTATCCCCGGTATAATAAATATGAAATGGTGATAAACATGTTAATTAGCAGTGATGATTTATAATGCATACTTATAATATATCTAATTTTTTTTTTTTTTGAGACAGAGCCTCAAGCTGTCACCCTGGATACAGTGCTGTGACATCACAGCTCACAGCAACCTCCAATTCCTGGGTTCAAGCGAGTCTCCTGCCTCTGCGTCCCAAGTAGCTGGGACTGCAGGCACCTACCACAACGCCCGGCCATTTTTTGGTTGCAGCCGTGATTGTTGTTCGGCGGGCCCGGGCTGGATTCGAACCCGCCAGCTCAGGTGTACGTGGCTGGCGCCTTAGTCCTTTGAGCCACAGGCGCCGAGCCAATATATCAAAATTTAAAGCTGTACACCTTAAATATGTATATGTATATATAATTTTTCATACGTCAGTTATATCTCAATAACTCTGGTAGAAAACAGTAAAGTCATGTAATGATGGACAAAAACATATATGTGCATCTTTTATCTTAAGAAGTCTATGAAACATATTGATATTTTCAGCCAAAAACCAGGGAAAATAAAAAAAAAAAAAACAATTTGGAGGGAAGACATTGCTAATTGCAACCTAGAAATGATTTCTAAAAGTGTTCATTTCTAACACTAGCACTATAATTTATTAATGGTACAGGAAGTACAGAAATGATATAAATTTTTCATTTTGTCAAGAAACGTGCCTGCCCGTCTTGTAGCAAGAGTCCTGGAGTGCAGAATAAGACACAGCCTCCCCTTCCTCCATTCTCACTCTCCGCTGGTATTCAATGGCTGACCCTTAACTGGTATATATTTTGAATTTAGAAACCATAGCTTGTGAGATTTTACATGACCACAGATTGCCCAACTGTATCATGCACACGTTTAGAGCTCCCCTTAATCCCCCTCACATCTAACTATGTCTCATGTACTAAAACCAGATTATATCTGTTAGATTATCATACTATAGACCAATGTCATGAGCGCATAACTGTAAAAAGCTGAGTCATGTGTTATGTTAGACAAAGTCAGAGGTGAATCTCAGGTTCCTTTCATATTTGTAACCATGCTCCCAGTGAAATATGCAATGTGACAAATAAAATTTAAGTGATTCCAGGCAGTTGGATGAAACTTCAAAGGCCTAATTTGCAAGTAAACATTTAAAAAATTACACATAATTTCGGGGGAAAGATCTTTGACTACATAAAATATGAATATTTTGAGATATCCAGAATCACTAGATTAATATTCTCTACACTGATTGATTTTGTGTAGTGCCACATAATAAACGTGGTGCTTCTAAGGCTGTAGGTTATGATACATTTTTAATTCTCTAACAGGCTTACCAAAATGTGAACAGATGGTAAACACAAATCTTACTTAATTTGAAAAATGACATTATGAGAAATAAATAAGTAGAAAAATATTTGTGTTAACCATGCTTAGAAATTGAATCCATTATGTCACTTTTCTAAACAGTTCATGAGGGCATTTACAGTTTAAAATTGTGTTCTGATTTTCCATGAACACTTTAAAAAATGAACGTGTATTTACAGGGAGATAGTGGTAACTGGTAGATGGAATAGGCACAATAATACTAAAAATGACCATTTAGAGATAATAATCCCCACTAATCGTAACTGTCACTCTTTCTAATTTTTTTTTAAACTTTCTTTTGCCTAAAAGTAACAACAAAGTATTTCTTCTCAATATCATTCGTGGAGCCAGAGATGACCAATTTTTATGAATATGCATTCTACAGGTTCATTTGTGTTAACTCTAGCATTGTTTCATCGATAAGAACTAATAGAATAGACACAGGAGTGAAACTGGTAAGTCTCTTCCAAATCTTCATGACTTCTGTAAACAGCAGTAGATCACCCTTGCTTTGAATGGCAGGACCTGCCACTATGCACCTACTGCAGCCAGGACAAAATAGCTATAAACATGTTATTTTAAATAGAAAGACAGCAGTCAAAAAAGTGAGATTTCTACAGGAAAGGTAGTAAGTGAAAGCAAGGATAATAGAATGAAAGAAGGGTGAATATTGTACCATTTATTTCTTTAATAGTGAAAGATGATAGTATATAAAACCTGTACTGGGAATCCGACTTGCATTTTTATAAATGCCAGTTTCTGACTCTGATCTTGCAGTAACTAGTAAATGGACCCAGTTAAATACACTGGGTATGGATTACTTCAACCCTAATTTCACTTTAATAAGATATTGCAGGTAGAATGGAAGAGTAATAGAGAATGTTTACTTGAAAAAGATGGTTTTAAAATGATTTAGGTATTGGTTTCTTTTTTGAGTACAACTATCAGTTATTATAATACCTTCTTTTGTTTTGGAAAGTTCATGTTTTCAAAAGTTTGCTGGAGTAGTTGTCTATAGATCTCATGTAACAGCAAGAGCTAATCAAATGGAACATTTATCAGTTCATTGTGCATAACATGTTAAGTGTTGGCCAGGCACAGTGGCTCACACCTGTTATCCTAGAGCTCTGGGAGGCTGAGACAGGTGTATTTCCTGAGCTTAGGAGTTTTAGACCAGCCTGACCAAGAATGAGACTCCCACCTCTACTAAAAGTAGGAAAAAACAGCCAGGCATTGTAGTAGGTGCCTGTTGTTCCAGCTACATTGAAGGCTGAGGCAAAAGGATTTCTTAAGCCTAAGACTTTGAGGTTGGTCTGAACTAGGACACCATGGCACTCTACCCAGGGTATCAGAGTATTAAAAAAAAAAAAAAATGTAAGTGCTAACTACTCAGCTTCTGAAGTGCATTTTAAATTTTGTGTCAAAAATACAAGGTGAGTTCATAATTCTTTGAAAGTTCACTTCGCATTACCAGGCAAAGACTGAAAGCGCCGTATGTGATTAAGATAAGTACAGCTCCCAATTTTTGGCCATTCAGGTTATTTTCTGAGTCTTATACCACAGTCAAAATTCATCATTAAGCATACCATCCCTCCATGATGAGCAGTACCCAATTTCATTTTACATTCATTTAAATATTCTCATGAATCTTAGGATCCTTGAAGATTGTTGGAGATTTAATTTATAGTAAGAAAACTGAAGACCACAAAATTGGAAACAAATAATTTATCTTCCCATTAGCTGATTGCAGAATTAAAAAAAGATCACGTCATTAGCCTACTTCTATCTTAAAATTCTTTATATGATTGAAAGTCAAGACTTTTAAAAATGTGGAGTTCCACAAGGAAGGCAAAGTGTGTATGTTTTTGTGCATGAGTAGGGGAGTCTGTGCTATACTTCTGATTCTGGGGGAGTACCTGAAATAGACAAACTTAATAAATATTGGTTCAGTGACTCTACAGAGTTTGATATTATAGGTAAGAATATTTGTGTGGGGGGAAGGGAGGTGAGTGTGAAAATTGAAGTTGGTGAATTTAAAGATCAGTGAGTTTAATTTTGCATTTTTGTTTTTATATAGTGGCAATACCTACCTGTTCTGAAAGAGCTTTAAAAATATAAGTATCAATGAAGGAAATTATAGCCTTGTAGATATCTTTAAGAACAACAAAATAGCTAAATATTGAAATGTCTGGTAAAATATTATTTATTGCTAAAAGAGAAAATTCTTGAGAAACAAATTTGAGCAAGGACGCAAGAACTAGAAGTGTTCTCAACAGAAGCAGGGTGGCATAACTATCTGAAATAAACTAAATGTTTCAATTACAGTCTCTCAGCATGCATTTACATGTATAAGACGAACATTTACCATTAATATATTATCAGCAGGTCTTTTTCTTAAACTATTTAATTGGTAATACTGTGAAGCAAATTCAGCTGTTTTACTTCATAGAAAGTGTAAATTAGCAATTATAGGGCAGTCATGGAAATGAAGTATTGTGTTCCATCAAACCAATTAAGTACAATCGTAAGGTTTTTTGTTCATTTGCTGAACTGCCTTACCATTTGTTCTCTCCCTTGTATACAACACACAAACTATTTATTTCTCTATGCTAAAAAAATAATATATGTGTATATATATATATGTACACATCTATAAATGTGTATCATGAAAAACTTAACTACTGGTTTTGGAAGGACAGAGATAAAATAATCAATTAAATAACAGGTATATAAATGTTCTAATATTAGTAGTTAGATGAACAGGCTATTTGTACCAAATTCTAACATTACTTACTTGGTTATCTAGACAATATTAATGGGTAGCTTGTTCGCATCTAATTTTAAAACTCCAAATAATAGAAATTTAGTGACAATCATCTAAGCTTGGAGATTTCCAAAATCTAGTTAAGATTTAAAATAAACTTGATAAAGCAACTGTAGGAATATTAAGACTGTTTTATAAATATATAAAACCAAAATATTCTGGTAAATTTATTTTAAAATTCTTCAAAAATGTTTTAAATTATGTAATTCATTTCTTCTAATAACAGAATATATGCAAATCCATATATTTTTCTTGGATAAAAATATTAAGGAATTTAAAGAATAAGCCTGTTTTACATATTTTTCTGTGGCTTAACGAGAAATTTAACAATCTCTTAAATTTTCTTCCAGCTGTAAAACAGAAAATGTGTGTCCGGAGTACATAAATGTACTGTATTTTTCCATTCAATTTCAGTTGTTCTACTGTTATTGATTCCTATATGTCATGCTGTGTTAGGACAATGGAAATTAACACTATGCTGGGACTGCCAAATTCATTTCACACAACAGTAATCACAGTAATCAAAATAATATATAATTATCCATGAGAATAAGGACAATTTCATGAATCAGAGTCCCAAAGAAATCAGTTTCAGTCTTTCAAATATGAGAACAAAGAAGTAATTATTAATTTTGGTTTTGATTTTGTTTCCATGAGCATCTGTTATGTGAGAATACATACTCTTTTACAATTTTGGCTTTTTAAAAAAACTAGCATATAGTTGTATCCTTTCAGTGTAGAAATTGGGGAGAATTTACAGCAATAAGTATAACAAGGAAAAAGTTTGTCAAAGTCTCTGGATTAAACTGAATTTTCAAGAAACCACCTGTGAAGCAAATTCTACTCTATCCAACAGAAGAATTATGAACTTCTTATTTTCAGTGTCTTCCATATAATACTCTGCTAGCAAAATAGGTGAAAGGTGTTTTCAATTTTTGAAAAATACGAAGAGTTGAAACTCAGGTAAATCTAATTTACATCAGGCATGTACGTTTCTCTTCAGAGTCTCTCCCTTGCATTTCTATTTTCTCCTCCTTCATTTACATTCATCGTAAATTCTCTTTCCTTTTTATTCTCACACAAAGCCTTCATGAGCCCCAGAATCACTATGTAATACTACACCCTATTGTAGTTCCACATCAGGCTTTCTAATGTCACAGAATCTTCCCTTTGCTCTTCCATACATTTGAACATAAACATTTCAGAGGTCCTGTGTTTACAACAAGCTATGGAATCCTGATGTATTACATCTAAGACAATTCAACGTAACACACTAGGCAAATTTGAAAACAATATTAAAATATATATTCTAAATAGACTATAGGGACCAGCTGACCAATGTATGAGAGAAATAAATATGAACCACTTGATTTTGTTAATAATACACATTCTGTCTGAGGAAATTCTCTTTAAATATATATATATATATAAATCAAACGTACTTAAAAAGAGATTAACATAATTACTTTAATATAAAACCTCTTTCCTGGCCTATCATGTAATATATAAAGTTCAAAGTTAAGTGGTGGACTGCGAAGATAAATTAGCAAAGTTCACAATATAGAAAATAAATAAAATTATTCATATATCCATGGTGCCAATAAAGTTCGTGTACAATTTGCTATGTTAAATTATTTTAAGTTGCATGCAAGCTTTATGGACACCCTTTATAATCAATACAAATATGAGTAAATTGAAATGTAGATATGTAAGCTACCACAAATGTAGATGTCTAATATGTAGAGGGGAAAAGTAGACAAATGTGAGAAAAGGACCTTCACAGAATAAGCAAATGAATAGTGAATGAGGTGCTCAGTCTGACTATTAATTAGAGAACATAAAATAAATTACTTAATTTTAATGGAATAAACTTGATAACAAAGAAAAGTTGAATAAAAATCTAAAGCCAGTAGGTTTGTGAAGAAAAAAATTCATACACTGTGGGTGAGAATGTAAATAATTCCATGTTTGTATGATATTTTTATATTATTCTGTATATAGACTATTTTTTTTTTTAATACATGTATTTTATTATTCTTCATTACATTATTTCCCCCCTCCCACCCGTCCGAGATAAGGCAGAATTGATTTACAGAAAAGAATACAGAAAACACCAAAGCTCCTGGTAGTGGGAGAGATTTCAAGTGGGGAGAGAGATGCTCTCTCCGTTCCTCTCCCGGTCTTTCCC
>CAUYRH010165946.1:0-10910 GCA_963574655.1 Perodicticus potto | reverse complement strand
AGCATCTCTCTCCCCATTTGAAATCTCTCCCTCTACCAGGAGCTTTGGTGTTTTCTGTATTCTTTTCTGTAAATCAATTCTGTCTTACCACGGAGGGGTGGGGGGGGGAATAATGTAATGAAGAATAATAAAATACATATATTTAAAGAAAAAAAATGGAAACGGGAACACAAATGCAAGAAATGCTTGTGAAGGTCTTACGCAAGGGACACAAATCTACCAAATGTTTGAGATTTAATCCAAAGATTATGGAATACTTACCCTCCCCAAGTCCTTACCACCACTTCACTAATATAATTATAAAATTAATAGGAAAAAACTGCCAGGCACAGGCTCTATTTTGAAAGTAATTCTTATCAGAATGCAGAGACAGGAGGAAGGTAATAATAAAGACCACAAAAGGAATTGAAGTCCCAGGCTCTTAAAAGTACATGAAAAAGTCAGAGCAACCCAAATCCTTCCGAGATCAGCATAAACCTCAGACTAAAGGCCTATTTACCTCGGTTCCTCTTATCTGATGCATCATGTCCAGCTCCAGCTCCTGACACAAAATTACGTCTTGATAAAAGATGAGAAAATGTACAGACTGAAACTAGAAAGCAAACATTAGAAACAAACACAGGCATAACACAACGTTCGGAATGATTAGATATTAAATAATTGTGATTGACGTGTTAAGGATTCTACCAGAAAAAGTAGACAAGTTGCAAGAACAGATGTGTAATGTGAATGGAGAACTGGGAATCCTAAGAAGGAACAAAAAGAAAATGATAAAGGCAATTTTAAAAACCCCATGACAAAAATGGAGAACATTTTTAAGAGGCTTGTCAGTAAACTGGACAAGGCTGAGGAGAGAAAATCAGTGAACCTGAAGATATAGCAAGAGAACGTCCCTGAACTTAAATCCAAACAGAAAAATCAAAAACAAAAGGACACTTGCAGACTGTAGGACAAGTAAGAAAGATGTGACGTGTGAAAGGGAAATGTCAACAAATGAGAGAGGGGAGCAGATAAATAATTAAAACAATAATGACTAAGAAATTTCCAGAATTCATGGCTAACACCCCACCACAGATCCAGAAAGCTCAGTCAACACCAAACAGGGATAAATACTAAATATCTACCAGCAGGTGTATAATATTCTAATGGGCAGAAAATCAAAATGAAGAAAAATCTTAAAAGAAAACAGAGAAACAATAACTATAAAGTATCTATGAAGACGCAAGTGAATATTTAACTGGACATATTTTTTAAAACTTCCCGTACAAAAAGAGAAGTCAAGGAAATAGTTAAACTGCTGGAAAAAACCTGTGCAAAAAGAATTCTGTATCCAGTGAAACCCTTTAAAATTGAAGAAGAAAATAATAATTTCTAAGACAACGAAAACAGGGTTTTTAACATCAGCATATTTGCCCTGCAAGAAAAAAAATATATATATATTGTAGGACGTTCTTCAGGAATAAGAGAATGACATATGAAAGTCTGACAGTTAAGTTCATGAACTCGTTGTAGGAAACATGCTCCATCCCTCATTACTGAGCGTGACTACAGCCACTGTGACGTGCTGACCTGGGAAGCCATGCAGTGCACCAGCCCACGCTTCACAGCAATTTTGGATTTCTTTTGATGGAATGGCCACAACAGTTATTGTCCTTTGATGTCCTGAATGTCATCAAAATTATTTCCTTTATCCTTGGGTAAAGAATCAAGGGGCCAGAACAAGCTCCCTTACCAATGGTGTTCATCAGTGAGTTCCTTTGGGGCTATTTTCTCAGACATCATTCTCACACCAAGGTTTTCCATTAAACTTTTCCTAACTGGTTCTCTATTGATGTTTCCTGGCTCTGCTATGCTTCTCCCAGTCATCTGATGATTTTGACACAAAATTCCATGAATTTTTCCCTGTTTTTGACAGTTCTGCTTTTCAGTGGCTGCCCTGGACTCTCTTCATCACTGACTCTTTCTCTCCCCTCAGAAAAACTTTTAATCTGTTTGTACACCGCCATTTCCTTCGTGGCACTGTCCCCCTGAACTTGGACTCACATGTCCCGGGCTTCACTTCCACCTCTTAACACTAAATTTAATGATTGTTGGTTGGTCTAATTCAGTTCCAACATTCTCACCACAGCACACAAAATCACATAACAGCAATAATGACACCACCACAGGTGAACTTGAACACAGCTGTGAGGCATTGACACACCAAGGTCACGAATCTTACAGAGATGTTTGTACAGTACTTTCAACAGAAGACAGCAAGTTCACAAACTGAATTGTCCCACCTTGTAGGTCAGACTAACAGACCTACCTTTAACAAAGAGAAAAGCAGCTGAAAAGGAATAAGTCCATGCAAAATACAATATTGTAATTTTCTGTCCTTTCAATTGGTCTAGTACAGAGCTATTCACATAAGTAATGATAACAATGAATTATTTGGTAATAGCACATAGATAGTATGTAAATGAATGATGGCAACCTTATAAAAGAAGGGAGGGAGAAATTAGGAATGCTTGGCCATGAGACGGCTGCACTCCTCATGAAGTGATACCGTATTATTTGAAAGTAAACTGAGATTAGTTGTGTACTGCAAACTCTAGAGGAACAATAAAAAATTAAAAACAAAAATGTATAATTGATTTGCAAAGAGAGAAGAGAGCGTAAAATCATACAAAGTGTTCAATTAATAATAGGAAAAGCGGAGAAAAAGGAAAAAGGAAAAAGCAAGTGAAACGAATAGAATAGTTGTAAACATGGCAGGTATTAATTTAGCTCTATCAGAAGTCACTTTAAATGTGTATCCTCTCAATGTACCAATAAGAATAACAGAGAGAGGCTCGGCCCCTGTGGCTCAACGGGCTAAGGCACCAGCCATGTACACCTGAGCCAGGGGGTTCGAATCCAGCCCGGGCCCGCCAAACAACAATGATGGCTGCAACCAAAAAATAGCCGGGCGTTGTGGCGGGTGCCTGTAGTCCCAGCTACTTGGGAGGCAGAGGCAGGAAACTCACTTTAGCCCAGGAACTGGAGGTTGCTATGAGCTGTGATGCCACAGCACTCTATCCAGGGTGACAGCTTGAGGCTCTGTCCCAAAAAAAAAAAAAAAAGAAAAGAATAACAGAGAGAGTGACAGCATGGGGTGGAGGAGATGTGACAGTTGAGTGGATCTTACAAAAGTAAATGTTATGTTATGAAGATCCAGCTTCTCACTTCTGGGCAATTACACAACTGATTTGAAATAGCTAATAATTGCTGTTCTTACAAAGAAGAGGCCAGTATTTCCAGCTATAGTCTATAAAATTTGGGATTGTGTAAGAAGAAAGAAATGGTGATGAGGTCACTGAGTCTATGTCCCTCATGTTTTCATCTGGAGCTATAAAGAGCAAATTTTAAAAGCGTCAAGTTTACTATGAAGTCTTGAATAGTAGTAAGAGGAAAAGAAAAAAAAAACCTATATGAATAGCAGAATTAAAGCTGTATTTATTTCCAGTTTTTGTGAGATAACCAGTCACACATTTTCTCTCCATGGACAGCACAAGAAAAAAAAATTATGGAGATAGCATCACCTGACCTAGACTGAGATATCATTGTTTTTCTTTTTAATTAAAACTATATAACATCTGAGAATTATACAAAGAATTCTAACATAAAAATACTGAAATAATTGGGCTATGACCCTAATTATGGAGTGTGCTCACTACCCTCATCACATTATTTTATGAAAGTACTGAATGGTATAACTGAAACTCACCATGTAAAAAGTAAAATAATCTGATTGATCATGATAATTATTAATAACTTCAGTGAGTTTCATGAATTTAAATATAAGAAATATTTAGCCCAAGTTCAGACACTCCAATTAGTGTAGTGGGTAAGACTTTTTTTGTGTGGAAAGAAATGTTTTCAATTAATTCAGGGGTTATCTGAAGTTTTTTTTAAATAGCTCACAAGCCAGTGGGATGTTCAGTTATGTTAACACATTGGTGCTGGTGTCTGAAAATTTACTTACCTAAGATGTTGAAAATTTATGCCTTGAAAAATTATGTAGCCTTCTTCACCATGATGCCCTGGATATACATTATGTGTGTGTGTGTTTGTGTGTGTGTGTGTGTGAGAGAGAGAGAGAGAGAGAGAGAGAGAGAGAGAGAGAGATCATGTATAAAATGTAAAAGCAGAAACAATGTTCAAAATAGGATTTTAGGTTTTGTGGTATAAACATTAAGAAAAAAGCAAAGATAAAAACTTTTACAAAACAAGGTATGATTTGAAGACTATTCCTCTAATATATATGGTGTGGAAATCAAGAATACACTCAGGACATACGTTATGAAGAATCACATTTGAAAGTAGGTTACAATTTATTTTTATTTTTTACTTTGAATTAAGTGTGCTACACTTTTGCCTTCTCAAGAAGAATTCCTTTCTGAACTCATACACAGCTTTCAATAAATAAAAAGCTAAAGATAAAAAATTTGAAGACAGGGCGGTGCCTGTGGCTCAAAGGAGTAGGGAGCTGGCCCCATATGCTGGAGGTGGTGGGTTCAAACCCAGCCCCAACCAAAAACTGCAAAAAAAAATAAAAATAAAAATTCGAAGGCATTTCAGAGGATAATGTAACTCTGAATATTTTAATCGTTGAATTTGATTCATCTCCCAGTTACTTCCTTTACTAATAATTTGTCCCTTTATTCAACGAAAAGCATATTGAGACGTGACTTTGCACCTGGGCACTGCACACGATGAGAATAAAGCGTGATCCTCGTCCTCGTGCTTAGAGACTCGAAAGAGTCTTTGCCTAACTCAAGTTTCTCACTTCAACGTCGCAGAAACCAACTCCAGTTAACCTAGCAGCAATGAATTCCATTTAAAACATATGTTGCAGTTCAGATAACAGTTTGAGATATAAACTGGAAAAGAAGGTGGCCGGATCGGCTGATCTACAAACAAATCACTTTTTTTGTGTGTGTGTGCAGTTTTTGGCCGGGGCTGGGTTTGAAGCTGCCACTTCCAGCATATGGGGCCAGCACCCTACTCCTTTGAGCCACAGGAGCCACCCAGTCTCTTTGTTTTTGGAAACAAAAAAGTGTGAGGCTGGGCTGCCCTTATCACTGCTGCTGATAAATGACCACCCCCACCAGCAGCACCTCTCTGGACCTGGACCCTGCCATGATGGCCAGTCCCCACGGGCATAGCTGTTAGTGAACCCTGGATGTTCCTGACAATGAAATGGGCATAAAGAGTCCCATATTCTTTTCATTGGTCTTTTAAATGGGATTTGTTAAGACTGAATCATGAATCATTCCTCTTTCTTGCCTCACACATATAATCTTCAGCAAATCCTGTTTCTTTTTAATTTCATAATACATGTGGCATTTGGCCATACTTGACTATCTCCACTGCACCCCCAGCCAGTATCCTGTGATCTATCGCCTGAACTAGAATAGATCTCTTAAGTGGGACTCCCTACATTCACGTGTAATGCTATTTATCCTCAGTGGAAAATCTAGAGGGATTCATTTGAAATAATTGTAAGTCAAATAATGTCACCCTTCTGTTCATAGCCCTTCAATGTCTAATTTCACTCAAAAGAAAACCAAAATGAATAAAAGAAGAGACAAATCCTTAACAATGCATATCAAATACGTAAATGCTCGGTGGTGAGGAATGAGTCCTCCTGTTAATTCCCACCCTGCTCTAATCCCATTGCCCTCCTCGCTCTTTCTTCTTAAGAGTAATATGTTCCCACCTTAGAACCTTCTCCATTGCTAGTCCTTCTGCCAAGAGGCTCTTTCCCAAATATCCACATGGCTAACAGCTCTTCTTCCTAAACTCTCTACAGCTTCCTGCCCTCTTCCTGCTTTCCATTTCAAAATGCAATCTGGTTTTGGTACCATTATTCCCAATTCACTCACATGCTCTGATTAATCACATAGCACAAATCAACTAGCAATTAGTCCTTTCATATATATTTATCCACTGCTTGCTTTCTGTCTTCTTTTCTGTGAGAAAAATAACCTACAGTCAGGTAGGAATTTTTGTCTAACTCAACAATATGTGTGTGTAAGTGTAAATGTGTATATCGTATCATATCATAACAAGGGTGGCATTCGAAGGGTTGCCACAAAATAAATATTTGCTGAACTGAAAACTCAATTACTTTGTGAAAAACTGCGGAGAGACAAGATTTGAAGCATAGAAGCCATTTGGGAGCTATGACAGCATTCCAAAAAGGGATGACGTTGATTAGAATTTACCTGTAGAGGTGTAGAATGTGACCAATTTACCTGTTGCCAGGGATGCCAACATCATCCTTGGCAACAGGTAAATACTCAATTGCCAATTACTTTAAAAAGTAAATTTAAATTATTTTAAAAGTAAATTTTATATTTTAAAAGTAAATGAATAGGCCTAGCTTTGGGTTAGTTTTGCGGTTTTAGGGAAAGAAAGGTATAAAGTGCATATCCTTTTTTGTCTGTTAATTTGTTTTGTTTGTTTTCATTGAGTGAAATTGAGTATCCTATTTTGAAATTTAAATTTATACTGCTTATTATGTATTAAAATGACCATGTTAAGAATATAAAAGATGCAGGTCAAGTGTAGATCATAGAAAGAGGTGCTGGAGCCTGTCAGGGACCTCATAGAAGAAGACCATAGGGCACAGAAGCAAGCAAATAAAGGAAAAAAATATTGATGAGAATCCAACCTATAGCAGCTTGGAGCTCAGTGACAGGGTAAGTGGGGGCCAAAGGGTGGGGAAATACCTCTTTTCCTATCATGAGATAAAGAATATGGATAAATTCTAGGGAACACACATCCTTCACGGCTATATCAGGAAGAAATAGAACCTCCGAACAGACCAATAATGAACAACAAGATTGAAGCAGCAATAGAAAAATCTTCCAACAACAAAAAAGCCCCTGTCGAAATGAATTTCCAGCTGAATTTTATCAGATTTATGAAGAACAACTGGTCCATATATTGCAGAAATAATTTTATAACATCAAGAAGGAAGGAATCATCCCCAACTCTTTCTATGAAGCCAGTATCACTTGGATATGAAAACAAAGTAATGACACATCATAGATCAATATTCTTTAAGAATATGGACTCAAAAATCTGCAATAAGATACCAGCAAGCGAAATTCAACAGCACATCAAAAAAGTAATTGACGATGACCAAGTGCACTTCAGCCCAGTGATGCAGCCAGGGTTCAACACAGGTAAATCAATACATGTGATTCAACACATAAACAGAAGCAAAAATAAAGATTATATGATAATCTCAATGGATGCAGGAAAGCATTTGACAAAATTCAGCACCCTTTCAGGATAAAAATGGTCAACAAACTAGGTACAAAAGAAACAATCTCAAAATTATAGAAAGGTTATATGACAAACCCACAGGAAACATCATACTAACTGGGCCAAAGTTGGAAGCATTCCCACTAATACCTGGAAAAGACAAGGATGCTCACTCCTACCCCTTCTATTCAACATAGTGCAAGAGGTCATAGCCAGAGCAACTAGAGAAGGAAATTAAGGTATTCAAACAGGGGAAGAGATCAAACTCTTTCTTTTTGCCAATGACACAATATTTCATCTATAAATTCCAAAAGACTCCACCAACAGACGGTTGGAGTTGATAATTAAATTTAACAACGTCTTGGGTAACAAAATTAATGTATACTACTCAATGCTATTTTTATACACCAATCACAGTAAAATTAAGACAAATTAAAGACTCAGTATCATTCACAATAGTCACAAAGAAAATAAGATACATAGGAATATCCTTACCCTAGGAGGGGAAAGATATCTGTAAAGAGAACTATCAAACACAGAAGAGAAAATTGCAGATGTTATAAACAAGTGGAAAAACTCCTCATGCTCATGGAATCAGAGAATCAACATTGTTAAAATGTTCATACCACCAAAGTGTCTGACCAATCTCCCTGAAAATACCAATGACAAATTGTCACATATGTAGAAAAAATAATTATAAGTTTCATTTAGAATCAGAAAAAGTTTCTAATATCCTAAACAACCTCAAGCAACAGAAATAAATCTGGAGGCACTACTTTAACAGATTCAAACTATACTACAGGGATATAGTAACCACCGCAGTATGGTATTAACACAAAAATACAGACATAGACCAATGGAGCTGAACAGAAAACTCTGATTTAAAACCATCCACATACAGTCAACTGATCTTTGGCAAAGCATACAGCTATGCTCACTGGTCAAAACAAGCTCTGTTCAATAAATGGTGCTGGGAAAATCAAACAGCCACAAGCAAAATAATGAAAGAAGATCCATATCTCTCATTGCTCAAAGAAGAAATTCAAAATGGATAAACCTTTAAATGTATGGCATGAAACTATAAAAATACAAGAAAAAAATGTTGGAAATACTCTTCTAGATATCAGACAAGGCAAAAAAATATATATAAAGAAAACCCCAATGACACACATAGTAACAATAAAAATAAACAAATGGGACCTTAATAAATTAAAAAACTTCTACACAGGTAACAAAATAATCAGTAGAGCAAATAGGCAACCTACCTGATGGGAGCAAATATTTCCACACTTTGGTCCAATAAAGGGATAATAACCAGAATCTAAAAAGAATTAAAGCAAATGAGCAAGAAAGAAAAATCAAATAATCCCATTAAAGAATGGGCAAAGCACGTAAACAGAAGAAATCAGAGAAATAGCTGATACACATATGAGAAAATATTCAACATCTCTAATGAACAAAAACAACAAAGAAAAACCACAGTGAGATGTCACCACGCCCCTCTTAGAATGGCTTTTATTAAAAAGTCCAAAAATAATAGTTCCTAGAGTGAGTGCAGAGAGAAAGAAATGCTTATATACTGTTGGTAGGACTGAAAATTATTAATAGTAACATCTCTATGGAAGATAGTATGGTGCTGCCTCAAAGAACTAGAAGTAGACCTACCAATTCATCCAGAAATCCCACTATTGTGTATTTACATAAGGAAAATAGGTCATTCTGTCAAAAACACACCTGCACTTGAAAGTTTAATGCAGAAAAATTCACAATTGCAAAGATGTGAAATCAAATCAAATGCCCCTCAATTCATGAGTGGATTAACAAAATGTGGTATATGTATACCATGGAATACTACTCAGTCATGGAGAAGGATAATTTAATGCCATTTGCAAAAATTTGGATGGAGAACTACAGACAACTCAAATTAATCCACATGAAAAAAGCCAACAATCCCATATATCAAAGGGCAAGAGAGATGAATAGAACCTTCACTAAAGAAGACAGATAAATGGCTAACAAACATATGAAAAAATACTCATCGTTCCTAATTATTAGAGAGGGCAGCACTTGTGGCTCAGTGAGCAGGGTGCTGGCCCCATATACCAAGGATGGCGGGTTCAAACCCAGCCCCGGCCAAACTGCAACAACAAAAAATAGCCGGACGTTGTGGTGGGCGCCTGTAGTCCCAGCTACTTGGGAGGCTGAGGCAAGAGAATCGCCTAAGTCCAGGAGTTGGAGGTTGCTGGGAGCTGTGTGACGCCATGGCACTCTACCGGGGGCGATAAAGTGAGACTCTGTCTCTACAAAAAATAATAATAATAATAATAATTAGAGAAATGCAAATCAAAACCACCCTGAGATATTATTTAACCCCAGCAAGAATGGCCTATATCACAAAATCTCAAAACTGCAGATGCTGGAGTGGATGTGGAGAGAAGGGAACACTTTTACACTGCTGGTGGGACTGAAAACTAATACAACCCTTTTGGAAGGAAGTATGGAGAACCCGCAAAGAACTCAAGCTAGACCTCCCATTTGATCCTGCAATCCCATTTGTGGGCATCTACCCAGAAGGAAAAAAAAAATGCTTTTATCATAAAGACTCTTGTACTAGACTGTTTATTGCAGCTCAATTTACAATTGCCAAAATGTGGAAACAGCCTAAATGTCCCCTGACCCAGGAATGAATGGTATATGTAGCTGTGGTATATGTATACCATGGAATATTATTCAGTCATTTAAAAAGATGGAGACTTTACATCCTTTGTATTAACCTGGGTGGGAGTGGAACACAATATTCTTAGTAAAGCCTCACAAGAATGGAGAAGCAAGAATCTATGTACTCAATTCTCATATGAAGCCTGTTGATGATCTAATACATGGTGGGGGAAGGGGCAAGCAGAGAGAGGGAAGGAGGGAGGGAGGTGGGGATAGGGGAGACTAGAGAGAGAGTAGGAGGGAGTGAGGGAAGGGGAGAGTAGAGAGAGGGAAGGAGGGAGGTAGGTGAGACAGTCACGGTGTGTGACAAAACTTTGGGGGCGGGACACACTTATAAGAAGGACTTTGCCTATCAATATGGCCTGGTTCTTTATACCCTCGATGAATCCCAAACAACAACAAAAATTGGATGGAACTGGAGACCATTTTCCTAAGCAAATATCTAAAGAATGGAAAAGCAAACACCACATGTATTCACTGTTAAAATGGAGCTTATCATTGCTTTGGGGGTCCTCCTCATGAAGTATTCGCCCAGGCCGATGCTTTCAAGAGTGTTCCCCGCACTTTCTTCTAGTATTTTTATAGTTTCATGTCTTAAGTTTAAATCTTCAATCCATCTTTAATCCACTGTCTTCCTTAGTGGTGAAAGGTGTGGGTTCAATTTCAGTTTTCTACAGGTCGCCAGCCAGGTTTCCCAGCACCATTTGTTAAATAGGGCGTCTTTTCCCCACTGAATGTTTTTAATTGGCTTGTCAAAGATCAAATTAGCGGTAAGTAGTTGGGTTTATCTCTTGGTTCTCTATTCTGTTCCAAATATCTACCTCTCTGTTTTGTGCCAGAACCATGCTGTTTTGATCACTATCGATTTATAGTACAGTCTCAGGTCTGGTAGC
>CAUYRH010165944.1:0-72672 GCA_963574655.1 Perodicticus potto | reverse complement strand
CTTCATATGAAAGCTATAGAGTAGCTTCATAGTAGGGCTGAGTGCCACTATGGTTTTAAAAACAGATACTATGCTGTTCAGGGGATATCAGGAGATTGGAAAGTGTCATTCAGTAAATAATTATTCAAGGTGTCTTCTGTGTACATCTGGTATGCTGTGATCATGGGGTCAGGGGAAAGCTGCTTCTCTCCTCCCTAGAGAACAAGATCTAGTTCTGGAAGCTTCCTTGAAGGACTCTTGGTGATATTATCATTGTGGTCTGATGTTACGGGTTGAATTTTGTCCCACTGGAAAAGATTATGTTGAGGTCCTGACCCCACATACTTTAGAATGTGACTTATTTGGAAATAGGGTTGTGGGGTGGTGCCTGTGGCTCAAAGGAGTAGGGTGCCGGCCCCATATGCTGGAGGTACCGGGTTCAAACCCAGCCCCGGGCTAAAACTGCAAAAAAAAGAGAAAGAAATGGAAATAGGATTGATGCAGATGTCATTAGTTAAGATGAGGTCATAGATAGATGTAATTAGGCAAGATGACCCCTTAATCCAATGTGACCGATGTCCTTAAAGAAAGAAGAGGGGAATTTGGACACAGACTGAAACAGACAGGGATAACGTAGGCAGAGATCAGAGAGATGCAGCTGCAAGCCAAGGAGTGCCCGTGATACCCAGCCATCACTGGAAGCTGGGAAGGGACAAGGAGAAGTCCAGTCAGCGTCTGAGAGGAAGCATGGCCCCGCAGATACTTGGTTTTGGACTTCCAGCCTTTGAGACTCTGAGGAAATAATTTTCTGTTGTTTTCCAGTTTGTGGGGTTTTTTGTTATAGCAGGCATAGAGCACTAAGATTGCTGGTCTATATGGATGTGGCATGGGGACAGGTGACAGAGATACTTGCAGGAACTCTATGTGCTGGCCAGCAGGATTCTTTGAGTTGCACTGTGGCTGTGAGAACATAGGGAGGTACAGGCCAAGATGGGAGCACTGCAGTGGCCAGTGTCCCCTAAGAAAGCACTTTCAACTGTGCTTCCCTGCATCCCGCAACCAGGAGGGCACCAGACTCAAAGCTGGAAGACACAGCTTCTGGTCCCTGCTCTACCACTCACCTTGGCCATGCCATCTTCTCTCCTCTGTAAAACAGAGACACACTGCCTTGGAATTTTTCCTTTACTTAGAGCTTGACAATCTCTCCACTGGGCAGAGAGCTTGGGGGACGGGGTAGAAATCTTCTGTCTTCCCACCTACCCAGGCTCCCAGAGTGTATTGGGCATGAATTGCACACAATCCCACGAGGACACTGACCACGGCCATTTCACTTCCTACTGCAGACTCAGTGTCTGCACATACTTAGAGCTCGATAGATGTTTGCTGAATGAGTGGGTGAATCGTTCAAACCTAAATGCATATACTGAGCCAGTGAGCAAAAGGACGGAACCCCAGGGCTGTGCTGTGCATGCACCTGGCACTCGCTTTGGGGGTGGGGTGCGCGCGGAGTCACAGGAGGTCCTCGGTCCACATGGTGCTTACCCTGGCATCTCAGATCGAGGGAGGGCCCTCTGCTTTTGACATCACAACCTAGCTCTCCCTTTTCCATTGGCTGACAGGAGGATGGGTAGGGGTGGCAGGGAGACAAGTCTGGGCTGTGTTCAGGGGTGTTGATATGTTAAAATTGCCCCAATGATGAGATGGAATTTAGTACGATTTGGCTTCTCTAGATTGCTGCAGCCTGGAGAATGTCTGAGTTTTCCCAATGAGCTTTGAGCTGAAAATGACCAACTCAATGAAATTAAGTTAGCACCTAGAGACTAAGATCGGAAGGTCATCAACAGAGACAAACAAATGGCAAGACAGTGTCCCTGTTACAGACGGTCCCGCCAACCTCCCTCCTTTCTTCTCTTTTTGGAGCAAAGCAGAGCAAACGTCTTCATGTTTCTACCCCATGGCCCTGCCCTGACTTGGAAATGCATTCCGATCGGATGTGAGCAGGTTGCCTCATTAGGTTTCTCTGTTCATCCTTGTCAAGATTCCCCACCTGATCACCGTGGCATTATTTCCTCAGTTAGCCATCTCAGGGGAGAGGGGGCAGTGTCTGAGAAAGGAAAGGTGTAACTAGGAGTCACTCGCCCTGCATTGCCATCAGCCCCTTGCACAGCCTAGAAACAGCACATTCAATTTAACCAGGACATCAGCCACCGATGGCCACCCTCTCCCTCCCCACATCTCTCTGCTTTTGAGCCCAGCCTCTTGGAGGAACTAGGGGTGGGAGCTGCCCTTTTTGGATTGAACCTGGATGGAAAACCAGCTCCTGGGAGCTAAGTTTTCTCCAAACAGAACTGTTGGCTCTCTCTTCTTCCAAAGGAAAATTTATGACTCCAATTTCTACAATTTACATCTTTCATTTAATATTCCAGCTTTCTTTCCCCAAGGCTTCCAGCACTGCTCGCATCAGAAGGGACTACTTATTTCCCAAATGCTTTTTGCATTATTAGTTTCATTTATTATTTTTATGTTTTCTATTGGGTCCTTGTACATATCATTCCTCTGAAATCCCTGGAGCAACTGACAGTCAGCTGGGAGCCATCGTCTCTCAGCAGACAGCTAAGATGCTGTCATGAGTTCTCCAGGGAGAAGGTTTCTAGCGTGTGCAATTTAAAATTAGCCCCAATTAACCCCTCATCAACTGGCCCCAAAATGTCCATGCAGATTTTGGCAAACCTCCTGCTCCCCAGTCTTTTCTGTTCTGGACAGTGGAGGGCTTCCATAGATGGAATGTGAAATTTAAACTCCTCAGAAAGCTGAAATACCCTTCCTCCACACCCATTTATCTTTTGGAGATACTTCTGAGAAAACTGGAGCAAAAACCTCCATAATTGTTTTAAAGTAGAAAGGGACACTTATGTCTTTTGTTTTTGGAAATCATTGTATATAGTCCCAGCTACTCAGGAGGCTGAGGCAAGAGAATCATCTAAGCCCAGGAGTTGGAGGTTGCTGTGAGCTATGACACTGCAGCACTCTACTAAGGATGATAAAGTGAGACTCTCTGTCTCTACAAAAAAAACCAAAAAAAAAAACAAAAAAAAAAACAAAAAACAAGAAAGTCATTGTACATCTGTGAAATAAATGTGGGACAGCAGCAGAATCTCTGCATATCCTGTAAGACCTGCCAGGATATTGCTAAGGGCCAGTATTTGATGGCAGGAAGCATTACAAGGAGCCCCATGTCACTTCCAGAACCAGCAAAGTCCGTTGACAGAGTTGCCTTTCTAGAATGGTATTTATCAGAGGAATGTTGAGTTTTCACGAGTGTAAGTAGATTCTCACTTGGCTTCTAAGGGGCAGGAGTGTCCCTTAGAAAGGTTTCTGTTTGTCTCTGTGTTGTAGAATTGCTGACAGCACATGTTCTGGTAACCCAGGTTGGAAAAGTCCCAGAAGAATCACAGTGATTCTGACAGTGACAGTCAGCTCTTTGCCGGGAAGACTTCTGTCTGCTTGCTTGTCCTCTGCAGCAGAGCCTCATCCTGGGCCTTGGATAAGGAGGAGATGCCTAATGTTTATTGCATCTACCTAATCACAACATCTCTCTTCACTTATGCAAAAGCGTATCAGCCAGGAGTGGTGCAGAAGCAGGGTGGGCCCGAGCTGGGGACAGTTTTGTGACAGATCCCTTTGTGTTCCATCAGCTCCACTGGAACCCTTCTAGCTGGCCAGCTCCCCAAGTCCTCCTCCAAATATGCTCATCTTGTTTTGGTGTGAATTGCCAAGGAGCCCCAGGGTTAGAGGGGACCCTCATTTATTTAGAGCCAAGTCATTCATGTATGCACCTATTCCTGAGTGCAGCCCTATGTACCATGTGACTCATGGGCTCCAGAACTCTCAGGTGTTCTGGGGGATTTTGCAAAGTATAATGTGAACAAAGGCAGTTCCCTGAGGCTCGAACTGAAGGAGAAGCCCCTATCCACATATTTATACCCTCAAAGCACTTCTTCACCCATTATCTCATTTTTGTATCCTTAGCCCATCACAAATTACTCATTTTCTGTTTTACACTGGATCCTTTTTACACTAGAGCACTATCTGAAGTTAATTTTTTTCCTATTACCAAAGTGAGAAAAGTAAAACTTTGTCCAGAATGAGGACTGATCTAGTGGAAAATCTGAGTAAATTTGGGTCAGACATTTGACAAAGAAGAATTGAAACAAATTGGGCCAATACGTGGTGTGTTCATTTATTAGAGGTAAATTAAGAGCAATGAAAAGGAGGGAGGTGTATCTTTAACAAATATCTATATATACATATAGATTTATATCTTTTTTGAAAAATACTGTGTGTTGCTTATTAACCTCCTTGGGAATGGACTCTCGTTCAAGTTGAGATGTAGGGACATGGTTTGATGCCCATTACTCTACCCCCAAATGAATTGTAAGTCTCCAGAATGGTACGTACAGTCTGTAATACTATTACAACTTGGTCTGCTGTGGGGTCCCTCAGTCATTTTTTCAATTAAAAAAGGCCTGACGCTCTATTAACCTTTTGTCTGCTGCGCCATTGTTCATGCTGCTGTTGCCCTGGGATGGCGAGCCATGTATTAAAAAGGTCATATATTACTGTAAGCCACATCCAAGTTCTCTGTCATTAGAAAGATGAAGTATCATTTTTTCATTAAAAAATATGAGATGGTTTCTCATACTCACAACTTCTGGACCTGCCTGCAACCTCTTTATTACAGGAGATGGCAAGTGACTCCCACCACTCACCAGCCCCTGGCTAGGAAACCCACCTGAGCTCTTCGTCATGGAAGATGGGGCAGTGAAGAGTTTTGTCCTCAGGAGGCAAAGTGGCAGGCTTGGCATTTTTTCTTGACAGCTACTTTTAGGTGAGCACTGGCCTCAGTGTACCAGATGTCTGAGCAAGTAAATACAATAGCAGACACCACACCACTGGCAGCTACACGGAAAATCAGGGATTTTTCGGAGTCCTTTTCTTGCCTTCTCATTTGAGAAGTAGAGAACTTCTCAAGGGATCAGAAGGCCTAGGCTGCACATCTGTGCTTCAAATCTCTCCTGCCTTTAAATCTTATAAGAAGCTGCTTAGAGTGACCAAACAATGTGGCCATGTTACCAAGGTTTGTGTTGACTTGGGAGACAGCAGGGCCAGGTGCCTGGAACCCAGCCCCAACTGCTATCTTTGTGGTGCTAAGTGACAGCCATTCAGGGTCAATGTCCTGGCTTCAAGTTTCTAAAACAGTCAAGAATTACCTTTCTTTTTCCATTCCAAGTTGAACAAGAGGGGAAGGCACCAAGACCATTGGTTCTATGGAAATTCACCTTGGTAATGTTGATCTGAGTGTCGGGATATGCTTGGCCATGACTGCTGCTAAAATCTCTGGCAGACTGCACCTGCTGAATTTTCATGTAACCCCTGCTTTTCCTCCTAGCCAACCTTACGGTGGGTAGGTAGGGCCTGCTCCAGTGGACAAAGCTGAGAGCTTCCAGCCTTGCCTCTCTGCATCTCCCCTGCCCTCCCCTCCTCAGAATCTCAGGGCCCCCTAAACTTCCAGCTGTCTCACCCAAGACTGGCTCACAGGAAGGAGGCTGGAGCTTCATTCAACTTGACAGACATAGACCGTGCCAACTGGCACCAGGACTAGCTCAGAACTTCTGATCTCACCTATTAATACTGTGGAGTGATTCTCTGATTCATAGCTAATTAAATACCTTTCCTGGGTCATATGTTAGCTCCTTCAGATCCAGCTGCTTTGCCTCGTGGGAGGGTCAAAATTGTGCCACTGGCTTCCACGTCCCAGACGTTTCAGGATGTAGTTTCGCGCAGTTGTTAATACAGGTGCTCAACTTCTCAAGTTCAAATTCTGGCTCTTAAAAGTACCAGCTCTATGTACGCAAAAAAGTTACTTAACCCATCTGAGTTAGCTTTCTCGCCTGCTAAATTGGTGTGTAACAGAATTTACCTCATGGAGTTACCTTGGTGATTAAATGATGTTATCATAAAAGTGTTAGCCTGTGCCTGGTACAGTTAGGGGTTAAAAAATGTGAGCTGCTATTATTTTCCCTTAGTCACTACCATGTACTTACTTCTTTAACCCTTAGGAGATCCTTGTTTTATTGATGAGAAAATTAACGCTGCATAGGTAAGCTGAGGCATGGTACTCTAACCTGGGTCTGTGGCTTCCCCAGTGTGTCTTCCTTCTATGCACTCCCGTCTCCTGCCTTGGCTCTCTGCAAATGATGTTATTTGGTAAACATGGATACTCTGCCCCCACAGCAGGCCCTGCACCGCCTCAGTGCCTCTCCTTTCTACCTCCAAACTCATCGTGGTCTTCAGTCTTATCTCTACTGCATTCCAAGGTGGTCTCTGCACCTTTTATTCCACCCTCTCTCCCCAGCTTCCTTCAGAATCTCCCTGCACTCTTGCTTCTGAATCGTCCATCTCTCCCTCTCCATTGACTCAGTTCCCTAATCACAACAAGAATACTCCTTAATCTTCCACCCAGTGGCATGCTAGAGCTAACTCCTACCAGCTCAAGACTGCCTGATTGATTAATTTGAGTTCTCTGTAGATTCTAGTTATCAGGCTTTTGTTGGATTCATAACATGCAAAAATCTTCTCCCATTCTGAAGGCTGTCTCTGTTTGCTTTGATTGTGGTATGCTTAGCTGTTCTGAAGCTTTTTAGCTTGATCAAACCACTGTTATTTATTTTTGGTGTTTCTGCAATTGCCAGGGAGGGTCTTCCTTATACAATTTTTTCCCAGTATTTTCAAGTGTGTTCTCCAAATTCTCTCCTATAATTTTTATTGTTTCATGTCTTAAATTTAAATTTTTATCTAGCAAGAACCAATTTTCGGTGGTGAAAGATGTGGGTCCGGTTTTAGTCTTCTACATGTGGATAACCAGTTCTCCCTGCACCTTTAGTTAAATAAGGATTCTTTTCCCCAGGGCATGCTTTTGTTAGGCTTATCATAGATCAAATGATGCTATGTGGCTGGGTTCATCTCTAGTCCATAGATCTATGTCTCCATTTTTGTACCCAGTACCATGCTGTTTCAATCATCATAGACTTGTAGTATAACCTGAAGTCTGGTAACGTGATGCCTCCAGGTTTGTTTTTATTTCTCCAAATTATATTGGCTATTTGGGGTTTTTCCTGGTTCCATGTGAGATGAAGTACTATTTTTTTCAAGTTCTTCAGAGTATGACATTGGGGCTTTAAGATTCTTGTTCATCAAATATATATGAATGTTTTGATTGATTTATTCTGTTCTCCATCATCACAAACTTAGCTATGCTGAATTAACTTCTCCCATAATGGCTTCTTAGGCAAGAGACTAGGCAAGCCTACCAATGGGTTTCCAGAAGGCTTAAAGCCAGATAAGATCCCAAACCACCTCCAATTAGGGTTTGGACCATTTTCGGTTGTATATAGTGAGAAGGACCAGATAAAAAACACTGGGCTTAGCGGGGAAGTATAAGGCTCTGATGTACATATGCGTGTGTGAGTATGTGTGTATGCCTTCAGTTTGTTTGTTTCCAGAAGTGGCCTGGTAGGGCATGTTCTGGGGGAGAGGGATAAGGTCTCAGGTGTGCCCAGGTAAGTGTTCTATTCTTTGCTCTCTCTCCCTCCCCCCTGTTTTCTCCTACGCTTCTTTGTCTCATGCTCACACCTTCTGCTCTTTCCAAAAGACTCAAAGCTGTTATCATATTTCTGTGGCAGCTTCCAGAGCTTCCAGGCTGAACTGTCAATCAAATTTCCCTTCTTCTTCAAAGAGCGTGGTGGGTTATGTCAGTGTAATGGGAGAGGGTGGGAGGTGGGAAGAGCACCTGGGTGTCAAATGTGAACATGCACAAAAATGTGTGTGGTTAGACGGTAGGTTCCCACAGGCTGCAGGAGAGCCTCCTATCTGGCCCTGAGCACCGTGGGTTTTCCCAGATTCCTGCAGCCGGCCCTCCCTCCTTGATTTGGCTCTGTGACTTTGTGTCTGAATGTCTGTTTTCTCACCAGGTAACAAGCTCTTCAAGGCCAAGCACTGATTGTTTTCCCCCCAGGTTCTAGGATAGTGCCTGGAATATAGTATAAGCACTTGTACGAATGAGTGAATGAATGGATACTACATCTGTCCTGTTGCCAAGCAGTGAGTTTTCCATACCACCATGTGATCATGCCACTCACCCCTTATGGTATGGCATGCAGAAGGGTAGGCTGCACCCCTTAAATGAATTGACTGACTTGTTTCTGGGTGCCTTCCCTCTCTTCTCTAGGGTAACCACGTTGAAGCATTGCATCCTGGGCTGCTAGGATCTAGGAAGTTACAGGTCACTGCAATCTAGAGCATCCTCATCCCTCCCTTCCCCCCCCCCGATAAAGAATCTGCCTATGGCTTTACAGTCATTTTAAAATTGGGGATATCAGAATAAGATCAAGGTGGGAGGTTACGTCATTCTTCCCCTAGCTATGTGAGTCTGAGCAACATCACTGTTATTTTCAGTATCTTTAAAGTAGGGAATATCGATTGTGAATTGAGTAGCAATAATATAAAAACCAATGTCCATTAGCCCATGAATGGACTAATCAAGTATGGTATATGTGTGCCATGGAATACTATTCAACCATTAAAAAAGATGGAGATTTTATATCTTTTGTATTAACCTGGATGGAGTTGAAGAACCTTAGTAAAGTATCATAAGAATGGAAAAGCAAGAATCCAATGTACTCAATACTAATATGAAACCAGTAGATGAACAACTATATGCCAACGAGAGAAAAACACAATTAAATTCAAGTGGGGGATTGGTGAACTCTCACCTAATATTCACAATGCAAGGGTTTATGGCACACCTCTTGGATGAAGGGCTTAACTACAGGTTGGACTCTACCTAACAAATGCAAGCAATGTAACCTAATTGTTTGTACCCTCATGTTAATCTGAAATTAAAAAAACAATGGGGAAAGGAACCCATCTCAATGGGTTGGCACATGGGAAGTACATGAAAAATTGTTGAAGATGCTCTAGGCACTCAGTAACTGCTCCCAATGATTAAACTACATCAAATTGTGAGTGAACAGTTATGTTGGAATAGATGAAAGGGAGGAGATGGAGAGTGAGACTCACTGTTGAGTTTCCTCCTTCTGATTCTATGAAATGCATCATGTCAGTAACCAGTCATCCCTGGGAGTCATTTTGGGCACTAAGGGTGGCGGGTGCGCTGAGGTACAGCCTTCTTCCCTGGGCCGGTGGTCACAGCACATGAGAGCTCTCAGCTAGGTCAGCAAGTGTGAATGTTTTGTGCTCTTCATGTGTTTTGGATCTTAACAAAGTTCTGGAGAAAGAATGATTTTCATATCGATCACTCTGTGCGCATTGAACACCTACTGTCTGCCGGGGACACAAAGATGAATTAGATATAGTTTCTGCCCCCTGAGGAGTTCCCAACCTACTCGCAGAAACAAGGTAAAAACTCAAAAAAAAAAAGTTGAAGTTTGATCCCAGAGGTAATTAACAGCCCAAAACATCCCAACACGGGGCCAGGGCCTGATTTTTGCCTAGTGAAGGAGTGTACGTACTCCACTCCAGAGCAAGGAGAGGGGCAGGTGGATGAGCTAGTGAGAGAAGGTGCACTACGCAAGAGGGTTTGGGCTTGGGACCTTCAGATTATGAGACTGACATGCTGCCTACTGCGCTAAGAAGGCAGGTCGCAAGAGGGTTTGAGATGAAATCTGGAACCAAGGAAGGAGAGAGAAAAGAGAGGATTCAATGGGGCAAAGGCAGCTGTGTCCTGAGGACAGTGAGGGGACCAGTCTGGATGGGAAGGAGGATTTGCACAGTGGGAGAGCAACCTAGTTGGCCAGGCCAGAGTCCTGTTTTCCAGACCTTCACTGCTGAACCAGGGGGATTGGAAAATATTGGAAACCTCAAGAGGCTTTGGAACAGGGAAGTGACACAATGAATATGGCATTCCCAGAACTGCCATTTAAGTCCCTCCCGAGTGTTCACACTTTCACTGAGGATGTGAGACCCACACCTAAAAGACATGGGGTATCCCTGACTGGGAGCTCTCCCTGCACCCCCAGCCCTACTAGGGCCTGGTTGCTGGTCATTCAACCCAAGTCCTGTTTTCTCAGAGGCTCTTTTCTAAAATCTGTGTCCGAGAGATGATGGCTTCATTTAGTCCCACAACAGCTCCACGTGGAGTGAGGGGTGAGACTAACTTGCCTTGTTTATAAGTCATTAGCAGTAGGTCTGGGGCCAAGCTGCGCTCACACTAGACCAGGTTTCAGACCCCAAGTCCAGGGTGTTGGCCCCTGTGTCACAGCTGCCTCGTGGAGGGTCTGGTCCTAAATAAGGGCACAAATAGGTCACAGGAGGCAACATCTGCCTTTTACGTAACCAAAATAGAAGTCATTTTCCCGATATTTGTCTTCAAAATGGCTGACAGGCATTTAGGAAATGACTCAAATAAGAAATGATTCTTCAAGGCACCTAAGAAAAAGTTGCCTTCAACCTCTCCCCACCCCACAAAAGGCTGATGTTTGGCCGTGAACCTCAGTATGAGACTGGTGATGGGTCAGTGGGAGCTGAGCAGACCACTGGCCACATTGACCAGAGCCCTGGCGGGCAGGCCTGAGCACAGAGAGAGGGATTTATTGCCGGGAGCAAATGGTTGCCATGGACACAGCCTGCTCAGCCCCAGGGGCCTCCTGGTTAAGGCCCAGGAAAAAGCTCATTTCAACCCCTTCCTGGCCCTTTCTGAGCCAGGTCTGGAGACCATCCAAGGAGCTAAATACATAGAAGAGCTGGGAGACAGCAGCCTGATATGGCAATTAGCCCACATCGGCCAGGCAAGATGTATTTTCAACTTCAAGGAAATTGGCAAGAAGAGCAGAGGGAACCCTTACATTTTTCTTTCTCATTCTGGGTTTCCTTCCAGTGAGTTGAAAAATCTATTTTGCAAAATATATGGGCCCAGAAAGAACCCAAACCCAAGGAGAGTTTTTTGCCACTTGATATATCATCCCCTTTATTTAAAATGATGAAAGAGAGAAAATGTTTTTCAAAGTGACATCATTTATCTTATGATAATCAATGAAACCTTCATAAACTAATATATTAAAGAAAACATTTAAGCTCAAAACAAGCAAAAACACAAACCGAGATCTTAGAAATAACCCCAAGGCTCTGAGGGTGACACAATGGCCTATTCATTTCCCCTTTCTTAGGCCATTTGGGTTTAGTTATTTTAATTTTCCAGACACTCTTTCTTGTCTGCCAGGTGGCTTAGCTTTCCCCTTGCTTATACTTTAATGCATATAACAAGACCCGCTTGACACCCTGATACCTGCTACTGACCTTGCTGAGAACAAGGGTCCCAAAGCCGCCGTTCACTTTGCCTGGGAAGCCAGCCAACCAGGTTTGATTTTCCTGGAAATCCTTGGTCAGTAGAATATGGGGCCTCAGGCCAAAGTGGGTTCATCCTATACTTTCATTGCTATTCGAGGCACATGTTTATCTGTGTTCTCCCCATTTTGCCTGGCAGAGAGGCATTTAGAACAAAACTCTCCCTCCCTTCTCCCACCTGCCCGCCACCAGCATGGGGGGGCAGCCAGGAGACTGTCAAGAGAATCTCTTCAGAGTGTGTTTCCATTTTCAATAGTTTCTGACTCAATTTAGCATGCAGATGGCCCAAATGCAACAAAAGTGCTGCAACTCGGGGGTTGCCTTCCCTTTCACGCAGTGGCAGAATTTAGCGAGAAATCTAACTTCTCTAAGGGGCCAAGGAAGAGGGAGGGAAGCTGTCTTGTGTTCTGTTTGGAATAAGAAGCAGGTATAGCCTTATGTGGGGGCAGAGAGGGTCTTTGTCTTTCCCGCTGTGACCTGAGGGGATGGCTACTTGGGTTTTTTCTACCAAATATCTTACTTCCCAAAATATCTCAGTGTTCACTGTTTTATCATAGGTGATTTATGCACGTACCAGCCTGATCGCTCACTTCTTTTCTCTTCTTTTGTTTTCTTTTTCTTTACCTCCCTCTTTCCTTCTCTCTCTCTTTCCCTCCATTCCTTCCTTTTTCCTTTTTCTTTTTCAAAATTTGTTTATGGGGTCCCCACTCTTGTGCAACTCCTACACATCTCCATGGAGGATGCCATCCCCCTGGAGGGCCACACACTGCTCAGCGGAATCTAGAGGATGAGTGGACAGGATACTTTTTCCCTTTGTGACATAGGACAACAGGACTTCTTGGGTCCCTTCCCTGGACCCTCAGGAGTATTCAGGGGCATAATGGAAACTTCTCCTAGCTTCTGTTTTAATAATACTCTAACCACATTTCAGGGAACATGCTTAACCCTTTGCTCACATTAACTCATTTACCCTCTAGCCAGGGATGTTCAGCTTTTTTTCTTTTCTGCTGTACATTAGAAGAAGGGGTTGTCTTGGGCCACCCATGAAACACACAAAGACTAACAAAAGCTGATGAGTAAAAAGCAGGTCTGTGCATACTTCTCGTGATATCTGACACCACAGATAAGCAAAAATATGCCTCACAAAATCAGCATGTGGCCCTCAGGTCACAGGTTGGACACCCCTGCTAGACTACAAGTTGCAGGAGAGCAGCATTTTGTGACAGTTTTGCCAGCACTAGAATATAACTCCTAGAACATCACAGGACCTCCAAAGTGTCTGTTAAATGAGTGAATCATTCTTCCCAACAATCTTATGTTGTTATTCATCATCATCTTTATTTTAAAGAGAAGCCAGCTACACTTTAGAAAGATAAAGTAATGTCTCTGCAAAGGCTGCAGGATTTTTGTCATAAAGCTGAGACTTGAACTCAGATCTATGTAACCCCAAAGTAGTGCTCATCATTGCTACCCAGAGTGACCAAATAGTAGACAACTCATGGAAAACCTCAGGGGTAGGGAAGATAGGAGGTTGTCATTGTTTCAAGAGAATTACAATATACCTGGTCCATACCTTTCCTCTTGCACCTGATCTGAGCACTTATTGGTCAAAAGTAGTTATAACCTGGCAATAGAATTGAAATTGAAGTTTGGCCCCAAATGCTTGTCCTGTGGTGATCCACAGATTTGTGTGCTACAGCTATCCCAACCCTAATGACAAAGATTCAACTGCAAATGGAAGCCAATGGAATTTACCAAGGAAGTGTTATCTTCTTTAAAAGAAAAAATATGCCACACGTTTGGGAAACAAATATGGTCTCGTAGACTATAAAGCAGCATGCTGCCTGCCTTACTAAACATCTACAATCGAGAAAATGGGAATAAAGATGGCAGGAACCACCTCCCCCGAAGTCCCCACAGTGAAGGTCTTCATAACTGATTACTTGTGTTGTGTTAATTTATTCTCTAGTTTGTCATTAAGAAACTGGCTCTTATCATATATGACATAAATACCTCCCTGACAGCTTTAGTTATATTGTGCTGAGCTCACAGTGGAGGATTAACTCACATGTATTAATATAGCAATTAATTTAATTTTAGAAATACCTGTGGTCCAAAAAAGATTATAAAACCCCAAATGTTTGAACAAAATAAAAGCTCTTTGAAGACAAGAATGGTATCTTATTGGTCTCTGTCTAATTAGGTCTCGTGTGAGAACTAGGACATGGCAGGTGCTTATGTCACATGAGCTGAATAAATCGAATGAATGAATTCTATGAATCAAGGTTGAGTTCAAGCACTATTGTTCCTACAGTGATGACTGCGGTGATGGGAAGGGTGGAGTGTGCAGGAGGGGAGGGATGCTAGAAACCAGATGCATCTCTTGGGGCTGGGTTTAAGCCAAACCATCACTTTCTCGTGCTTTGCTGTCCCTAAGGGATACTGAGGGGCATCATTCAGCTCCTTGCTCTTCTCAATTCCAGGTAGGAACCGGGAAAAACCAGTCTTATTGAAAAGAGTTCAGCTTCCGCTCAGTCTGGCTGACTCTTACCCTGCAGGAATATCTCCAAATGTTGTCAGATCCTCCGACTTTTAAAAGTGAAGTCTAGAATCCACGTTTTTAGATGAAATAGTCCACTTTTTCTATTTGGGCAATGGTAGTAGGAACTAATTGTCCCTAAAAATATTTTCTCTCTCTTCCAGAGTGAATTAATTTTTAGTTGGGCAACAAGGCCACTGAGAATAAAGACATTTCTCAGTCTGCCTTGCAGTTAACGGTGCCATGTGGCTAAATAATTTTGGCCAGTAGAATGAAGAGTTGAAATAATGCATGCACATTTTCCAGTATAAAAATGGATCTTAAAGGGGAGGGGAGAGTGTCTTCCTCTCCCACTCCCCATCCTTACTGGCAGATGTGCAGACAAGCTGGTGACCATTTTGGAGTCTGAGGATAGAATAAACACAGTAGGAATGACAGGCCTAAAAGACAGCAGGGGCTTGGAGCCTGGTGCTCCGGAGGATTATACTAGCCTAGATTGCATAGAAGATCTCTTATTAGGGGTTTGTTACTTATGGTAGATTTTGTAACTAATTAACCTAAACCTTCTTTCCATTGTTAAAATGCATGTCTGTCCCTCAAGACAAATGCCATTTTGGGACTTTGGCTCTAACCTGTCATCCACCTACTGGGAGAATTCTGTGAATTGCTGGTTTGAAGGGAAGATCCAGTTATCTACAACTCATTGGAATTGACATTTTCATGGAAAATCCTGAAGAAGAGTGGGGGAGTTGATCCATCTCGACTCTGCCTCTTGCCTTGCAGAGCAATCTAGTTAGTGTGTCCCTTAGCCCAAGAAACTGGAATGGTGGGTGGGTGGGGTGCACATTTGGGCTCCTTTAGATGAATCTTGGGAGTCTAGGGGAATGATTTCTTCTTATAGTTCCTCTTCTTTGTTTTCCTTCTTCTCCTATCTTCCCTTCGTTTTTTCCCTTCTTTTTCTTCCTTTTTTGGTTTCTTTAGAGAATCAAGATTTCATAAAGGGCCCATGTTCTGAGCATCTGGCTGTGGGATGGTGGAGAAAGTTGGTGGTGGAGACAGGAGTAGGCTTTTTTTTTCTTTCTCCCCTAAGATGAAGCCTAGGGTTGTTTTCACTGTAGGAGGATCATGAAGAATCTTCTGGCCAAGAAAAAGGATCTTGGGATAGTTTCTCTTCTGTAAGAAGGGCGTGACAATGATGACTAGGACGGGCCAGGAGGGATCTGCTCTCAGAGCTGGAGATGAACAGGGTGGACAGCAGGGGTGCAGGGGTGGACCACAAAGGGCAGAGATGTCATAGGGCAGATGTGCGTGAGGAATACAAGGGACACAGCCGGGGGGGATGTCATCAGTGGAGACCTCAGAGCATACATGTTGCCTCTTTTGAAGGCTCCTGAGTGTGTGGTCTGTGCTCAGAAAGCCTCCCATGAGGATGGTGCTCACGGGCCAAGGAAGCATTTCCCTCTGTCCTATCTTCATTTGGTGTTCAGGCCACCATCAACTCATTCCCTCAACTGCCCCTAATTTCTCAAGTGCCTCAACTTTCCAGGGACCAGGTAAGGCACTGAGGATAGAGTGCCGGGATGCCTGTCTCATGCCACCATGAGGCGACAAGCATAATCCCAGAGATGCCCGCCTGGCAATGTTGTTGAGTAGCAGCCGCAAACCTTCTAGCTACTTCTGTGTTGAATCCAGTGGGGTAGATACAGCCCTGCTTCCAAGGGTCTAATGTGGACAAAAGGAATATAAGGGGATAAGTATCACTCGTGCGGATTCAGGGACACAGCAGGGGCACTATGCTGAACATTTCCAGAAACACTTTCTATGCTTCTTCAGCTCTCTGGGCCCAGTCAGATTGGAACAGTGCGAGTCTCTGCCAGGAGATCAGAGTGTGGGAGGAGAATGCGGCCAGGGTATTCACACACACCCCCACCCGCTTCCTCCTTATTACCCACTCTTTGGGTCCCAACAAAGACCACAGCTTCTGTGTGGCAGCCCTGTTCTACAGCTACAGCTGCTGCTCTAAGTTCTAGAACCTGTTCCCTCCTTCAGCCCTTTGGACCTAAGGTGGAACCTCTCTCTGCCGTGTCACCCTCAGGGTTCTATCATCCTTTGCTGGCTTCCCTTAACCCTGTCCACACTTCATATGAGTCCCTTCACCAGCCTCTTCTCCGGATACCCCGGGAGTGTGCCGGACTTTCTGGGCACCTGACCAGTGTCTCCCTGATACATACTTCTGCCCCATCACAGTGCTGGGCATATCTAAACCATCTACAAGCATAAAAATAGATGCTGTTACATTACCATGTCATATTTGATCATCACAAAATCCTTGCAAGGGAAGCAGGAAGGAAACTGAGGCCCCTGGGGTGAGTAGCTGCTGAAAGCCCCACAGCTGGTTGGTGCAGGGCTGTCATCTTTGACAGCCTCACTAATGGCAGGGCCTACACGGAGGGGACAGCACCTCTCCTGGGTCTGGAGACTTGGTCAGCACAGCCTCCCTGAGCCTCCACGGTACCTGTTGCCCCCAGCCCAGCCCGCTCCATGCTTCGAAATGGGAAGCGCCGTGCCCAGCCAGCAACAGCCCTTTGTTCCACACTAACGAAGCATGTTCTGCCGGGAGCTGGGATTCCTCTTCGATTTTCAGGACCTACAAATAACACTGTGAAGCACGTTGTCTGCTAGAAATTACCCAGAGCTCAGCTCTTCCGCGCTCATTCTGCTGTATGGGGAGAAGCCACAGCCAACAATCATGGGTTTTCCATGGTCTTTGTCCACTAGCTCTTATTTTACTGGTTTTATTTTGCTTACGCATTTCCAGCTGTGATTATCAACACGTGCATTCAAACCGCTCCTGGCTTGGATTGTAGCAGCAATAAGACGGGGGAGAGGGCAGGAGATGGCGAGTTACAACTCTCTGGCAAGGTTATAATCTCTGGATGGGGGAGGGTAGGTGAGGGAGCAGCAAGGTGGGGGCAGGGAGAGGTGGAGCTCTAGAAGGAAGGAGTGGGGAAGAGAGAGGAGAGAAAGGAGAAAAGCCAGGGGACTCAGTCCTGGCTGTGCACCGAGCCACTCCATTTCTTCCCTCTCAGCAAATTGGAGTCCTTACACATCTATCTCTGAGCTCGGTTTCCACATTCACAGAACACCCTCTTGCCAGCTATTCCCCGTCACCCCTTAAATCCCTTACATACAGTCAGATAAAACCAGCAGGTTGCAGGATAAATTAACATGTTCAAGCAATTACAGAGGCTTTATGATAATTCAAGTAGAAGTGCTTAAGTGCTGGGTCTGCAGGAAAGAGAATGAACTCCTGAATTCCTCACACTGTTTTCAAAAGTCTTAAAATGAAAAGGAAATATTTTCCAGGTGAGGTGGAAATAGAGGTGGATACTGAAATTCCCAAGCTGGTCTGAAATCTTATTTCAAACCTTCAATCAAATCCATGTTTCTTCAGCAAACATGTCCACATTTAAATTATACAAATGTTCTTATTTATCCCTCTTATAACACACCTAAGAGAATGTTTGCTTTCACGATTCTCTTGGATATTCAAATTTGGCCAATAGATTGTCTATGGTTCTAAAAACACCTTGAGGCATGTGGGTGAGTGAAACGTGTGTACTTATTGCTGGGAGAAGTTACAATTAAGAATAAGAAAAGTCCATGGGAGACACGCAGAATTCAATCAGTCATTATATTAATATCCATACAAATAGCATAGTCCTAACAGAGAAGAAGAAGAAAAAGTATATTGGAATGGAACAGAGTGGCAAATAGACTATTGAAGCTAATCTATTATGTGGCTACCTGAGGGCACATTGTAGACACCGTGTGAATTAAACATCAGCTAAAATCATAACCCAGAGTACGGGGGTGGGAACATGAAGACCAAGATGCTGTGACCACCCCACTCTTTGAATTTCAAAAATCATTATACAGTGATTGTAAAAAGTAGCTTTAGCCTGAATATTGGCTGGGGTTAGAGACAAGAATCTGGTCAAATTATGGTTAACATCCTTGGTCGTTTAAGGACTCTCAGCTAGCAGAGGGAAAAAGAAATTTGAGAAGCTAACCCCCAAATTTGTTTAAGATGACAAAATTATCTCCATGCGGGGCGAGCATGTTAACCCCTGGAATTTTAAAAATCAACAATATAGATGTTTGAATCAAACCGGTAACATTGGTATCTTTGTACAAGGGAATGCTGTACAGTTTGGGCATCTTAAGTTTGTAATGTTTAAGAGGACTTGCCCTCTGTGGTTAACAGTTCAGTCTTACAATATTAATATTAGTTTAATATGTGAACTGAGTGAGTCATTCGAGTAATGATTTTAATTGGATATCTTAGAAAGTTAACATACGGTGTTAGTCCACTTAGGAGAATTTAGGATTTACCATATTCTTTTTTTTTTCTTTGAGACAAAGCCTCAAGCTGTCACCCTGGATAGAGTGCCGTGGCATCACAGCTCACAGCAACCTCCAATTCCTGGGCTTAAGCGAGTCTCCTGCCTCCGCCTCCCAAGTAGCTAGGACTACAGGCACCTGCCACAATGCCTGGCCTTTTTTTTTGGTTGCAGCCATCATTGTTGTTTGGCGGGCCCAGGCTGTATTCGAACCCACCAGCTCAGGTGTACGTGGCTGGTGCCTTAGCCTGTTGAGCCACAGGCGCCGAGCCGATTTACCATATTCTTAAGTTTAATTTATTAGATTGATGAGAATTTAAGTATTTGGAAGGATTTTATTTATTTATCAAATAAGTACTTAAAGGGGAAACAGAACATATTAAATTTTTAACTGCAGTTTAAAAGACTTTAATTAACCAAGTTTATAAATGGAGCCAACCATGAATCAAAGCCTCCTTTAAAGTGCTTGTTAAAATTTGTTAGATTTACACATGGAATAATGAGATGTATGAACTCTAGGTAAAGGTTTAAGTAGGTTTAAATTTGACTCTTTGGGCGAAACAGTAGAATATCGTGTTTCCGAGTGGAGTTACTAGCTCCAAACCGCTACAGTTTAAACCTAGCATTGCCATTCATTGCTATATGACCCTGGACAGGTAAATGAGCTGGACAGTGCCTCAGTATTCTCACCTGTAAAATGAGAGTGCTGACATTAACAGAGCACTAAATTAATTAATAGATATCATCTCCTTAGACTAGTTCCTGCCATATAAGAACTGATTAAATGTTAGCATTTATTAGCCAAAAAAACCCTGAAAATCTTATTTCTAAAACCAAATGTGAAAAAGTCTTTGCGCTCTATAAAAACCTATTCCGAAGAACATCACAGACCCCACAGTGATAGATACGGTGCGTGCCTGCGTAAGGTGCTTCTCATGTAGCTCAAAGAAGTGCCTTGGAAAGTGAAAACTTCAGTCAGTTCAGCTGTTTTTCTCTCTTTCATTCTTAGCACGTGGCACTAAATATTACCTTGCTTGTCTGGGCTGGGCGAATGTCCAACATCGCAGGTGGCTGTGCAGGTGGCACCCCCTCTAGGTGGGGCTCCAGGCTTCTGCCTGGGTCTTGGTGGCATCTCTGCTCTAGGCCAGCGAGCCTCAGGCAGCCTCCGTGTGAGAACCTCTGCCAGCAACAAAACATTTTGTTAGCACTTCATTAGAGAGAGGTTGTGTTTAGTGTCCAATGATTCAGAAGTTATGTAATGACTCAAAGAAATATGGATTTGAGAGCACTTTTGTTTCTGTATTTTAAAAATTATTTTATTAAATTTTCAGATATATTTAATTATTCCAGAGGAGAAGACTTTTGCCTTCAGTGATACTAAGTATTACTAGACTAGTTAGTTCAAACTAAACTGCTTGCTCAGGCCTAGAGAAGTAGACACAGCTTAAAATACTTCAGTTTGAACAGAATCTTGAAGAATCCTGATGGCAAGAAGCAGAGAGAAGGAGGCCTAGATAGATGAGCCTGGCACTGAGGGGCTCCGTTGACCATAGGAGAATCTGCCTATTTAAAAAGAGACACAGGCTGAAAGCTGTATTATTCCGAGATTCAGGCCAAAGCAAGAAAATGGGGACTATCGCATCTACCCCATGCTTAGATTTGGGACCGAAAAGGCTAAGCCTTCAAAGTATGGGCCGACCAGATATACACCATCCCTTGTCGGAACTGAACACTTAAAGAAGAAAAATGATGGCTGGGCACAGTGGCGTATGTCTGTATTCCCAGGGATTTGGGAGGTTTAGGCAAGAGGACCTCTTGAGGCCAGGAGTTAAGACTAACTGAGTAATACAGTGAGACCCTGCCACTACAAAAAAAAAAAAAAGAAAGGAAAAAAAAAAGAAGAGAAGAGAGGAGAAGAGAAGAGAGAAGAGAAAAGAAAAGAAAGTTAACCAGGTATAGTGGCCTGAATTCCTATAGTTCCAGCTACTTGGGAGGCTGCGGCAGGAGGATTCTTTGAGCCCAAGAGTATGAAACTGCAGTGAGCTATGATCACATCACTGTACTCCAGCCTGGATGACAGAGAGAGATCTGGTCTCTAAAAAAAGAAAGTAAAAGAAAAATGGAAAACGTTCACTGCTAGATATCAAGACTTATAAAGCTAGAGTAATTGAGACAGTGTGTAATTGGCTAAAGCATAAACAAATACACGAAAGCAACAGTATTAAAAAAAATCAAAATATCCCAAATTGTAAATGGATTGTGTCTTTGAAGAATGTAATTCTATAAAACTAATTAAAATGATGAATTGAATATATTATTATTGTCTCGGAGATATTTATAATATAGCGTTAAGTGAAAAGAAGACTATAACACAACTTACATGATATTATTTCATTTCTGTAACATGCATCTGTGAGTGTGTGTGACATATATGTGTGAGTCTTAAAGATATTCTCTAAAATACTGACTATGCATTTCACTGGATGGTCAGAATAAAAGTGACTATGACTCTTTTTCTCTTTGCTTATGCATATTTCCTATTTTTCTGTGATTACATTATTTTCACAATAAAAATATTTTAATGAAACCACTTACAAAATCGATGGGGGCAGAATCACAGTAATCTTTTTAGTACTTACTGCATGCCAGGTTTTTTACATATATGACCTCATTGAATCTCATTATAAACTTGAGGCAAATACTATTATTCCCATTTTACAGATGGAGAAACAGGATACACTGTGGCAGAACAGTAGATTGCCTTGTTTTCATTATTTTCTGTCCTTCCCTACATTGTTGATGCTTGGCTTTGTGTGTAGCTTTCTTTGGCTAATAAAATGCCAGCAGGAGTGATATGACTCAACTCAGAGCAGAAACTTTGAGTCATTACATGATTCTCTCATTTCTTTTTTTCATTCTGCTACAAGTTTCATGTCCCAGGTAGGGACTCCTTCCTCCAGCTGGATACCAGAGTAAAATCTGTAGTGAGAGAGAAATAAAGCTTTTGTTTATTTTTTTATGCTACTGTGATTTGCGAGTTGTTTGTTACTGCAGCACAATTTAGCCTAGGCTAAATGACATGAATGAGATTAAGTTTCCTCAAATCCTAAAGCACCCAGATATTAAGTGAATGAACTGGAAATGAAACTTTGTCAGTCTTGCACTTGAATCTGTCCAATTGACCACCTATGTAAATATTCATTCTGTCTTTTGATTGTGCATTTTGCTCTTAAGATTTTGAGGACTCTTACAATAACCCTGTGGTGCCTAAGCCAATCTTTTGCCTAGATCAATCTTTTATGTCTTTACCTAAACCAGGACATAAAAGCAATCCCACCCTGAGCTCCAGTACTGATCTTCAAATTTTGTCAAGTGTTAGTCAGGGTTTTCCAGAGAAACAAAACCAATAGTATATACATATGGAGGGGGAGAGATACAAGAAGAGATTTATCTCTTCTGAAGCCTGAGAATTGGGAGCCCTGGCAATGTAAGTCTTGGTCTGAGACTGAAAGCTCAGGGACCAGGAACAGTGACATCTGCAGACAGGAGAAGGTGTCAAGCAAAGAGAGCAAAATCACCCTTCCTTCACTGTTTTCATTCTATTTAGACCTTCTGCAGATTGGATGACATCCACCATGGTGAATCTACCAATTCAAATGCTAATCTCTTCTGGATGCACCTGCACAGACAAACCCTGATATAATGACTTACCAGCTATCTGGGCACTCC
Organism: Perodicticus potto; assembly: GCA_963574655.1. Taxonomy (NCBI): domain Eukaryota; kingdom Metazoa; phylum Chordata; class Mammalia; order Primates; family Lorisidae; genus Perodicticus; species Perodicticus potto. Next base: position 50,601 of record CAUYRH010165944.1, on the reverse strand, counting down.
CAGCTCAGTCAAGTTGACACACAGAATTAACCATCACAGCAAGAGACAATTTTCAAATGGCAACTGAATTTTAGACAACTTCTTATAAACCCATGAGACTTAGCATATGATTGTCCTTTTTCTGCTCTATTGGTTTTGAGATTCCATGTATTTTCTTGGACTATAAAGCCTAAGTTTGAGCCTATCAGGAGATCTGGGAACATGTTCTTTCCATGAGGTGTGCAGTCAGAAATTGGTAAAGAGAAGTGGTAATTAAAGATTTCGGGCAAGAAGAAAAAGAAATTCTTTGCATTAAAATTGCAAATGAAATTATTCTGAATGCAAACACTTAAGGGAGAAAAATGATGGCTGGGCACAGTGGCTCACATCTGTATTCCCAGTAATTTGGGAGGTTTAGGCAAACACAGCTCATTGGTTGTACCTAAAGCAACTCTGAAACAAGTTCCTCCACTTGTGAAATTCAACTAGAATCCAGTAAGGAGTTCAACACCAACATACACAATGAACGGAAACGGGAGGAACAGCCTGGCATACAATCTTCCTCAATTCCATGTTCTGCACCAGTGCATTTTTCTGTTTTCACCTTAGCCTCATATAGTCCCTGTCTCCTTCCATTCCTGCTTCTTAATACACATACACACACACACACACACTCAGTATGATTTTTTGTATATTACAGTCAATCAATGAATCTATTATATTTAGAATCATAGTGTCTTAAAGCTGGATGAAATATTGGCTTTCACCTTAGTCATACTCTCCCATTTTGCAAATGATGGAACTGAGGCCCAGAAATCACTCAGGGTCAAATTTGAGTTACTTATTCATAGGCCTCAGATGAGAACATAAGGTCCCATAATCCAGGCATGTTTTCAGTCTATCATATTGCATCATTAATGCAAGAATGCAATGAACAGGGTTTTCTTTTGGATGGGTGAGAATGCTTTTGTCTAGATGTGGCAGTTGCGTCCTGAATGCCTCAGTATACTGAGTTGTATACTTTCAAATATAGTTAAATGTGTGCTACATAAATTTCACCTCAATAAAAAAAATTGTTAAAAAATACAATGAGAATTAATTATGGTAGAGGCCATTATTAATTATACAAGAATAAGTCCACTTGAACAGTGTTAACCCCTAAGGCCAATGTTATTAATTCATTCCCCCACAGCATGGTGGTCTGCTGCACAATTCAGGACAAACGAGGCTCTGTGCATTGCTTTCATCTCTTCAGTTTTAAGACTGGTACTGTTGTTTCCACAGTACTGTAATGTCAGGGAATTATATTTAAGCCATCCTTAACTCCTCCAGCCCACATCGATCTTCCCTTTCTCTGAAACTCCAGGACTTATAACTTAAACTAGATGATTTAGAACTTAATGATGTTCTATCTTGTGCTGTTCTTTAACTGTTTGATGTAGGATAATCTTGACTTACATTAAGATGGTAAGAACTTTGAAGTGTAGAGACTCTGTCTTAAATTCATTTATGAATACATTCATTCATGAACACCTCTAAAAAACACTTATAACCACCTATTATGTGCCAAGTTCTGGGGACACAGAGAGTAAGATACATTCACCCAATGGCAAGTTCAGTTGTCTATGTAATGTCCCCAGTGCCTGGTGTGGCACAGGGCATGTGGCAAGTCACACTTCAGCATCTAGCGTTATAGTTGAGACTTTGTTTCACTCTAGGCTCCCTTTCCTTGGGTCCCTACTTCAGTTCTCAGTGAGTATATCCATTGTCCTTTTCAATAATTTTTCTATGACCCTCCTTATCTCTATCCCACTGGTGCTCCCTGGGGCATCTCTTGCCTGGGTTGGGCATGAAGTTTCAACTAGATCTCTTTGCCCATACTTCCCCTATTACCCCCCAAACTTATTGCAATCATAAAGCTCTCTCTCGAATGCAAATCTGAGTCTATCACTCCTGAATGGGGTTGGCTGGTGTACCCAGAGAGGTGACGAGGAGAGAGTCAGGCCAAGTTTAATGAAAGGGGACTAAGACCCACTTAGGCAAAGATGATGGCTACACTGAGAATGGTTGGGGTCTATACTGGGCATAGAGGGAGGAAGATTCCACAGGTTGCTGGAAGGTTCTGGCAGGCTAGGGTCTTTTTGATGGCAGAACTCTTGGGGTAGGTCCAGGTAGGTCTTTTGTTCTGGGAGGGGAGGAGGGGTAAGGGCTTAGGCCCTTTTTCTTAAAACTTCCCACTGTTCTCTCAGTGCCCTCCGAGAGATGAAGTTCAACCCTCAGCAAGCTTACAACACCCTTTGTATTTGCACCTCAGGATCTCTCCAGCCTCAGGCTGTCCCATCTACCACCCCAGCTCCAGCTATGCTCAACTACCTGCCATGCACCCTCGCGTGCCCGGTTCTCTCTGCCCTCCAATCCTTCACACATGTTCTGATTTCTTCCCGCAGCCCTCTCCCCACTGCCCTCTCCCTGCTGAGTCCAGCTCAGCCTCTAGGCTTTAGCCTGACAGTCTGGACATCAGTTCTTGCTCACTGACCTCCATGGGGAGCTTGGAGGCACACCTGCAGCCTTGTCTTGCATGCCAGCATCCTGATGGTGTGGCATTGAAATGTTCTGCTTCTTCATCTGCGTCTCCTTTCATCTTCTATGCTAACTGTTCCATGAGAGCAAGGACAAGGTCAGCTTTTCTGTAGCTGGCACCCCAGATCCTGGCATATAATAGATGCCTAGTGAATATCTATTGAGATAATTGAATTGGGTTGCACTAAAGAAAACAAAATACCACTTGGATGGCTACAGGAACCATCTTCTCCCCAGGTGGATAAGTTGAAGAAATCAGCTCCTTAAATTTCTTGACTCAAACAAGAAAGGACTTCCTCTAGCATGCTGGGACACTTGGCTCTAAATGTGACAACCTGAAGCATACCTAGAGGTCCAGAGTAAAAGTCCTAAAGACCAGAGGAAGAACTAAGGGCCTGAGCCTGGGAAGGGGTGGGCTTAGTGGGGGCAGGAGAGCTGTGTGCACATATGTGAGGTTTGCACTGAGGAGAGTTCGGCCTGGGCCTCCTGAACCACAGTAGACACCTGGAGTTCTGTATCCATTGGCTGTAAGTGCTGCCACTCACATCTGGCTAGGTTGGGGATGGGGAGTAGGGGGCTTTTCAGGCTTCAACTCTGATGAGGTCTGGCAATCTGATCAGCAACACGTGTCAGGCCAGCTGCACCCTGGTGACAGGTGACAAGCCATGTGGTATTGTTTCAGAACCACCAGGCTCCAAAATTATCTTCTCATGTCTGAAAGCCACATCCCACCCCCAGTTGAGGCTCTCTCCCTTCCTCTCAAGGCTGGACTGCAGTGAAAATGCTGATTTCCTCTGGGACAGTTGCCTGGTGGGGGGCAAGTGAGAAATCCAAGATCAGCCTCCAGGAGGCTGTGGGGATGCCACAGGGAAGAGGCTAGGGGCCTTTGTAGGGCCCAGGGAGGAGCACTCAGATTAGGGTGGGGATGCTTAAGGAGCAAGGTGAAAGTCTTCTGTGAGTTCCAGTCCCAGCCACTCTCAGGTGCTTCTGATGGTATTTGGTCCAAGTTCTTTCCTGTCCTCAGGTAGTCATGGAAAAGCCCCCAAATCCCTATTCAGGTTTAGATCTTAAGGAATGCTATCATGAAGGTACAGATGAAATCTCTAAAATTCTGAGGGCTCAGAGAGCAGCCACCCCTCACAGCACAGCCCCTAGGGTGAAAGAATGAGGCAACAGGTCTCTCTGGAAGGAAGGAGGTTGATTTTCTTCCTCATGAGAAGCTGTACTTTGCCCGGGTCAGAGGAAAGGCCAGCAAACTCAAAGATGAGTCATTGTTCCTTTCTACCAAGATTGGGGAGGCTGCCTGAGTCCCACCCCCTTGTGCCCCCCAGCCCACATCCCACCTGTCTAACCCCTATCACCTCATGCTCTTTTGTGCCTGTTCTGTCCTATTCCAATTTATTTCTGCCTCCTGTTTTCTCTGTTTTCAGGCTCAGAGTCAGGGGTTTGTCACCGAAGGACTGTCAGCAGAGTGTGGCCTCAGCAAGGAGCAGATTTACTTAGGGACGTCCCCACCCTCAGAAGTGTGATAAAGAGCAGCCCTAAGCACTTCCCCTGCTGCTTCTCCACCTCCCTGACTAGTAAATTGCTCAGACAGGAGATCAATGGGTCGGAGGGAAATTTTATCTGTCTTCCTCCCACCATGGGGTGTCTTTGCTGCCCCCTCCCAGCCACAAAGTAACCCAGGAACTGGCTCCTCCAGTGGGGTGGGTGATGGGTATGAGAGAAGGAATTCTCAGCAGGAGCCAGGGCCGAGTTTCCTTTCACCTTTGTCAGCTGTAGCTCAGCACGACATCAAGATATGTCATTTTACATCATGGTGCGTCAGAAATCAATAGGACACCTGGGCAGTGGGCAGGTGGGGAGACCAGGAAATAGAGACTGCACCTGGCAGTCTCTATTTAGGTATTTCTCCATTAGGGTATTTCTTCTCTGGGAAGAGATGAAAGCTCCACTGGACTCTGCCAGGGGCCGGGTGTTTTTGCTTTGAATGTCCCTTATCTTAGCCCCACCAGACAGGAAGGAGTGCTTATCTGCCTGGTGTCTGCCTCCCCCACCACGCAGTGAACTGCAGGGTGGAGGCTGCGACTGACTGCAGGAAGCAGACAGCAGAGAGGAGAGATGCAGGGTGTGAGAGCCAGTTTGTTTCATGTTGCACAAAGTAGAAATAATTACTTTCAATGGAAGTAGGCTTGTGAAGTGACTGAAATGCTGCTCATAGAAGGTGATATCTATACAAAACACAAATCATTAAGTCCATTAATAATTCAGTATTCTTGGAATGACTTCTCTGTGCATTGGAAAGTTGGATTAACTGCCTTTGTGCCCAAACGGACTGAAATGGCTTTGTATTTTGATCTTCTATAGATGTTGCTTCTGGGTGAAGGAGATTCATCTTAGATAGCACTGTTTAGTCTCATAAATAAACTCCTGATGTCAGGCGTTTAGAGAAAAATCTCTGGAGTCAGTTCTGTCCTGCTCCAGAGTGGTCCTGCCACAGCAAAGATCTGGGAATGCCAAGTGGGTAGGTTTGAAGTCTGGTGCTGACTCAGACTGGATCAGACCCTGCACAGACATGCCAGCTAGCTACTGCACAAGCTCTAGCACACGGCTGGTCCACAGGAGAGTGCAACCCCAGTTCTGCTAGGGACCTTGTGCCTTCACCACGCCATCTGCTCTTTCCTTCTGGGCTGGCTAAATGCTTGAAGATCAGGCCTTGCTCCCATGAATTATTAATAGAAGTAGGTATATCACTTTTTGTGATTCATCAGCTTTTTGTGATAGCTCAGCTTTTTGCAAAGAACATTTTGACAGATTTGTGGTTCTTATATGATATATTCTTGCTTAAGAAAGAAACATCAAAGCTGGCACATGGCCCCTGAGGAAGTAAATTCTTCCTTTTCTTCCTATCTGATCTGTGGCCTTGACCTCCTTCCTACCATTACCCTTCTGCCAGGGATAAGCCATGGCAGGGCTGTAGCACACAGGATGCCACCTGGATGAAACCCAAAGGGTCTACTTTCCTCCTCAAGGCCAGCCATGGAGCCTGTACTGTCACCACACTGAAATTCATCCCTCTGTGACTGCTATCATTCTGGGTCTCTAGCATAGTTCATCATATCTCCCAGGCACTAGCTCAGCCAGTTGCCTTTTAGAGTGATAGCCCACCAAGGAGGAAAGGGCACTAAGTTTAGGAAAAAGAAGGGCAGAAAGACCAGGCCTCTAGGGGGCCCCTTGGAAAAAAGACAACAGATATTGCAAGGAAGAATGGAAGAGTGGGCACAATAGTGCCTTCCTCCTTCAGAGAGGGCCACAGCAAGCCTAGCAGCAGGCCTGGGCAATAGCCTAGAACTTGACACTCCTTGGATCAGTTGAAGGATTTCAGGTTCAAGGGATTATTCACTGTAGAACAACCAACCCCTTGCTGCCTGGACTATCTCACCTTCCATCCACTTCCCTTTAGGGTATTCTTTCCAAGCTCACCTCAGGATGACACAGACACCTTCTAAATGCCATATATTATATCCTCTTCCTGTACAGTTCAAGTTCCCCTTAGCTTCTTTGCCCTGAGATTTATTATTCTACAGCAATTGCGTTGAATTGCATTCAAAATCAATTAGCACAGGTACTCAAAGATGAATGCTTAGGCTCTGAAGAAAGGTGATGAAAACATACCATTTAAATAGAAATCAGTTTTCCTTTCATGTATTTCTTCCTTGCTGCTGCCCCAAATTAATAGGTTTTAGATATTTTTGTGTAAAAGGGAGATTATTTTACATAAACCATTTCCTCACAGTCTCTTCTTATGTCTTTGGCTTGTGTTGTAAGGCATAATCCCTGGCTTGTAATATTACTGTGTAACTGTCTCCACGGCGATATTTTATTATTCTGTGGTCATTTGCATAAGCTCAGCAGTGCCAGAAGCATGGGGAAATTCCTTTGGACTTCTTGTGTTTTGTCAACAGTAATTAGATGGTTTGGGAGGTAGCCACTTGGATCCTGCAATATCAATCAATATCAATGCCTTGATCTACATCAGAAACTCTGAGTGAGACAATTAGGTTCTCAAGGAAGAGAGGCTGCCATAAAGGGGAAGTAAGGGAAATGTCACACAGGGGAGTCAGAACCTTTTCAAATGTGGGTATCAGCTCTGCTATAAAAGGAGAAAGAGGATGACCCCTGTGGCTCAAAGGAGTAGGGCACAGGCCTCATATACCGGAGGTGGCAGGTTCAAACCTAGCCCCAGCCAAAAACTGCAAAAAAAAGAGAAAGAGAAATAAGGAGAAAATGGGCCCTGGAATCAGAGGTGGAGAAATAGCTAAGTTAGAACTCAGAAAATCTTCTCCAACTCCTCCTTACCTCTTTCCTATTTCTCACCATCCCAGGAGCTGGAGTATTTACTACAGTCCAAGAATGCTGCTATGTATTTTGTGTATTTGACATCTCTTAAACTTGTCACTAATTAGGTGGGCAAGGTGCTATGATTGTGCCCATTTTACAGATGATGAAATCGAGGCACAGAGAAATGAAATAACTTTGTTCAAGGTTGTGATAGTTATTTCTATGTGTCAACTTGACTGGGCCATGGGGTGCCCAGATATTTGGTTAAACATACTTCTAGGCGTTTTTGGATGAGAGTAACATTTGAATCTGCATAGTGAGTAAATTAGATTGCCATCCCCAATGGGAGTAGTCTTCATCAAGCCCACTGAAGGCCTGAAAATAATGAACAGCAGAGCAAGAGGGATTTCATCCTCTGCCTCATGGTCTTTGAGTGCAGACATCAGTCTTTTCCTAATTTCAGACTCTGAGCAGAACTTATACCATCATCTCTCCAGGTTCTCAGGCCTTTGACTAAAGATCTTGGGACTTCTCAGCCTGCATAATTGTGCAAGCTAGTTTCTTATAATAAATATATGTGAGGTTGAACAATTAAGCTTGAGAACTCATCTTAGAAAAAGTGCTACATACCTCATTGCTGAATACTCCCCTTAGGAAACTATGCACCAAAGCCAGCACCTAGTCCACCCTTCCAAATAGTTTTAGAACTCTTTTTCTGGAATGGCCATCAGAACTGACATTGCATAAAGTCTGACAATGAAGTTTCTGAACTCGTCCTAGAAAAAGTGCTATATACTTCAGAGCTGAATATCACTACAGTCACCAGATTGCCAAAGTGAGTATTTCGAAAGGTTTCTATAGTGATGTTCACCAATGAGGTAAGTAGCACTTTTTCTAGGATGAATTCACACTTAATTGTCCAACCTCTGAAGAATCTTGGCTAATAGAAAAGTCATACAATTCGAACTCAGAAAATACGGTTCTGGGTACATTCTTTAAAATGTCTTTTTTCTGTCTTTTGTTAAAGGAACTGTCTTTAGAATTTCCATAGAGATCTAAGGGGAATGGGACATTTCCATGTCACCTCTAAAAAACTCCAGGTCTATTATTCTACAGCGATTGTAATTTTTTTTGGTACAAACACAAAAGAATCCATTTTCAGAAAAATAAATTACTAAGGGGAGAGGAAGAAAGGGTCCACTTTGTTTTTCTCGATAAATATGCAATTCTGCTCCCCTAAGACTTGAAAGGTAATTATCTGGGGGTGGGACTCTAACATCAGGGTCCACAAAGCTGCTTAGAAAATACCTTGGCGTGTGCAGAGTTTTAGGGGAAGTTTTGTCCATATAAAGTGCCAGGGCAGGGATCAGACATCTGTGTGGACAGGGAAGAGCAGTGGCCAGTGGACATTTGAAGTTGGCTTCTGCTGCCTACACACAAGTCTAATGCTGCCCCCACCCCTTTCAGCAGCACAGAGAAAATATTGGACTTTTAAAGCAGAGGCCATACCTTCTCAGGGAGTATCTGGACCCTCAGATGGGTGGACCAGGTCTCCTTGCAAGTGTCACTATCCCGTCTGGTGGTCATCCTTCAAGAACAGAGATGCAGCTTATATTTTCCTCCAGCTCTTTGCTTTTAGTTGTAGACAAATTTTTTCCTGGGTGAGGAGCAGAGAGCTGCCTGCCCCCAGTACCCCAATCTCTGGATTCTGCGAAGGTGTCTGACATTCACTCGATGAAATCCCCCTAAGGCTGAAGAGGCTGGGTAAACCCCATCATCTTCCCTGGCTATCTCAGAATCCATGGTGGGGAGGAGTCTGTTACAAGGCAGGTCTGAGTGTTCTCTCTTCAGTGAGCTCTAATTCGTATATTCTCTTTTGAAAAAGGGAAGGGGCATGTTAAAATTTGGCTTTCTTTGGGTGTTTTTAGACATCCTTTTCTGCTGGATTTTCATGCACGAGCTTTAAATGGGGCTCCTTTTATTGTGCTTTCAGGAACACACAGTTCAGTCCTGCCAGCTCTTTTCAAAGCAGATTGAATGGAGCATTTCTGTGATTTCACCGCAGAATGTAAATATTATTCAGAGCAGATATTGTATCATTCCAGATACGTCTGGCACTCATTTTCTCTCCTCATCCTCCCTCATTAAAACATGTCATAAGATGAAGGGGTTGGCAGGAGTGGGAAGAAAAACATCCGGATACCCAAAGGTAGCATCTCTTCATTTAAAATGTGTCATCAGCCCCACCCCACCCCACCCCACCCCCGGGCAGTGCAGGGAGGCATTCGCTGTGGCACTAGGACTGTGAAATCATGCTGCAGGGGAACTTAAGGCTTTGCCCATTTATTGATGGTAAAGATGGGGTCAACTCCTTGGGCTCAGCTTGCTCTTAACTCCTCGTGAAACTGACCAGAGTATTTGGACCTCAAAGAACAACAAGACACTGATACCAATCCTGGATTGAGCCAGCATATTATAGGGGTCCCACTGAAGTGCTCTAAGAGCTCTTCTGCCCCTTTGTAGGTAAGTGTCACCTAAAGTCGAAGATCAAAACAGAACCTGTATGGCTAAGATTAAAAGACCTATAATACCAAGTGTCAACAATGATGTAGAGCAAATGAGACACTCCTGTGTTAGTAATGAGAATGAAAAATGGCACAGACACTTTGAAAACATTTTGGCAACTTTTCATAAAGTGTCCATGCTTACCAAGCAACCACACAAACAATTCCACTCTTAGTATTTGCACAAGTAAAATGAAAATACATGTTCACATATAGACTTGTATGTGAAAGACCACAGAATCTATTCATAAAAGCCCAGAAATGGGAGCAGTCCAAATGTCCATGAACAGATGAGTATATAAGCAAACTGTGGTATATTCATTGAATGAATGTTCTTCAGCATTATAACAGAACAGATGACTGATACATAATGATGGATGAATTTTGAAATATCATGCTGAATAAAAAAAACTAGACACAAAAAACTGTGTGATTACATTTATTTTTTTATTTATTTATTTTTAGTGAACAGTTTATTAAGAATTAAACAAAGGTATGATATGATCCAGTACAAGCAAGACACTCAAGATAGGTATAATTATACTACTCACACAAAAACTTAAATTTCACCTCAAAAAAAAATCGCAAGACAAAAGAGAAAGCAATTTCACTGTTATAAAATAAGATATTTCATGCAAAGTATTAACTCTGCCTGCCCCAAAACCCAACCTCCCAACAAACAAAAAACTATCTGGGAATACTGCTATGCTAACATATTAACCACAGTATAATCATTGATACAAAAACAGTAATTAAGCAATGAATTAAATTAAATAACAAAGTTCAAACTATCATAAACTCATAGACCACAATGATTTTATAAAACAAGCAATTCCAGAAATCTTATAAACAATAAAAAAAAGAAGAAATATTTCAATAGCATTCTACTTGATCTGGATACACCTGATTAATTAAACTCAAAAGCTTCCTTGGTCTGTGTAGATAATTATGGTGTTTCTTCAATACTGAATGTTTTTTAATTGTCTTTAAATTCCATCAAGCAAATGCATATTTAAAACATACTTTATGGCTCTGTGTGTGAAGTGGGATGTGGGTATTTCTGCAGGAACTTGCTCTGCCTTTCCAACCACCTTCCCTAACACTTTACATCTGTCTTCCAGAAGGACTATGAGAGTGCACAGATTATCGTGTGGCTCTGTGCCATTTTCACAAAGTGTATATGCTTTAATTTACTTGCATATTTAACCTCTTCACCTCACTTGTGAAATAAAAGGCTTTGCCTAAAGCTAAGGCAAATTTGGCCCATGGGTACATGGTGTGGAGTGGCACTGGTTTGGCTTGTGCTTGGACTCTGTCTAAACCTAGCCTTGGATGTGCATGTGTTACAATCATCTGAGGCTGCCGCCATTGGCCCATCATCTCCTATTCCCCTTTCTTAACCCATACTTCCCAACGTTTATGCCTGTTGATTCATTATTTTAGAAGATTCAGACTTTCTTCTCCCTGCATTCTTTCTCTTCCAAGCCACCAATCCTTCTTTAAATCTTTCTAACGTCCCTAGTTCTACAATCCATAGCTTTGCAAGCCAAGATCATCTTTGTGTCAAACTCACAACACCTAGCAAAGTTGAGCACCTGCTTCCAGGCCCTTGTCAAAAGCCAGTGAACTGGCAGGGGGTGGGGGTGGGGGTGTAGCTTTGAAAACCTTTGTTTCTCAAGGTTTTCTCAATGATATTCTCAATGTCATCAAGAATGAGTGCCATTATGTGCTTGAAGAGCAATTCTCTCATTAATTGCATTAGGAAAAATATATTGACTTGGTGCTGATTATTGATTTTTTTTATTTGACAAATATTTTAATGAGATTTTTACATATACTAATTTGACAGTATTTTAAGTATAAACTATTAACAGCACTGAATTTTTTTCAATATTTTTGGATTATTTTATTTTTTAATGAAATCGTAATTGTGTACATTAATGCATTTATGGGGTACAATGTGCTGATTTGATATACTATGTAGAATGCTTACATTAAACTGGTTAACATAACCATCACTTCACTTACTTAGTTGTTATAGTAAGACATTTATACTCTATTGTTACTAGTTTTGAAATGTACCATTGCTTTATGCACATTAGGTGAGGTCACAAGAAATACCCTTCCTCCTACCGGCCTCCCCTCTCCCCTCTCTTCTCCCTACTCTGCCCTCCTTCTTTCTGGACTATAATTTTGTTTTATCATTTGTACGAATGTGAAAGTGATTATATATTGGTTTCATAATAGTATTGAATACATTGGATACTTTTTCTTCCATTCTTGAGATACTTTACTAAGAATATGTTCCAGCTCCATACAGGTAAACATAAAATGTGTGAAGTCTCACATCGTTTTTATGGCTGCATAGTATTCCATGGTGTACATATACCACAATTTGTTAATCCATTCATGGGTCAATGGGCACTGTGGGCTCTGTGGGTCTTTATTTTTCTCAGCCAGAATTTCCATGTCTTGGCAATTATGAATTGGCCTGCAATAGACATTCTAGTGCAAATGTTTTTGTTGTAAAATGTTTTTTGATCATCTGGGTATATACCTAGTAGAGGAATTGCAGTATTGAATGGTAAGTCTACTTTCAGTTCCTTGAGTATTCTCCAAACTTCTTTCCAAAAAGGATATATTAGCTTGCATTTATACCAGCAGCATACAAGTGTTCCCTTCACTCCACATCCACACCAACATCTGTAGTTTTGGCATTTTGTTACGAGGGCTCATCTTAAAGTGGTTTTGATTTGCATTTCTGTGATTATAAGGATGATGAGCGTTTTTTCATGTGTTTATAGGCCATGCACCTATCTTCTTCAGAGAAGCTTTAGTTCAAGTCTCTTGCCCACAAAGAATGGGGTTATTTGTTCTTTTCTTATTGATTAATTTGAGTTCTCTGTGTGTTCTAGTTATCAGACCTTTGTTGGAAACACAAACTGCAAAAATCTTCTCCCATTCTGAGAGCTATCTTGCAGTGTTCTTAGCTATGCAGATGCCTTTTAGCTTGATCAGATCCCCGTAATATATTTTAGGTGTTGCTAGGCAATATAAAATATTGTTGGTATATATAAAAGCTATTGATTTGTAAATATTGATTTTGTATCCTGAGATGCTGCTGTATTCCTTGATCACTTCCAAGAGTTTTGTAGTTGAGTCCCTGGGTTTTTCCAGGTATAAGATTATATCATCCATGAAGAGTGAGAGTTAGATCTACGCTGATCCCACTCACATATCATTGATCACCTTCTCTTGTCTGATTGAAATAACTAGGACTTCCATTACTATGTTAAATAGCAGTGGAGATAATGGGCATTTTTTTCTAGTTCCCGATCTGAGTGGAAATGTTTTCAATTTTACTCCATTCACTATAATATTGGCTGTGGGTTTGCTGTAGATGGCCTCTATCAGGTTCAGAAATGACCACTCTAAGCTTATTTTCTTAAGTGTTCTGGTCATAAAAGGAGGCTGGATATTATTAAAAGCTTCTTCTGAATTAGTTCAGAGAATCATATGGTCTTTGTTTTTTATTTTATTTATGCTATGTATTATATTTATAGATTTGTGTATGTTGAACCAAACTTGTAACTCTGGAATAAAACCAACTTGATCATAGTGTATAATTTTTTTGATGTGTTGAGGATCAGAGTGATATTTGCTTCATAGAATGTGTTAAGTATTCCTTCTTTTTCTATGTTTTGGAAAAGGGTATGTAATATAGCTACAGTTCCTCTTTAAAGATTTAGTTTAGAATCAGATTAGAATTCTGATGTGAAACCACCTGGTCCCAAACTTTTCTTTTTTGGGAGATTTTGTATAGTCAATGCTATTTCAGTGCTTGATATAGTTCTATTCACAATTTATAATTCTTTCTCCTGAGTGTAGGAAGGTGGTGTATTGGTCTATTTCCTCCAGATTTTCATATTTCTGAAAAAAGAGGTTTTTTTGTAGTAATCATTGAGGAGTTTTTGAATTTCTGAGGGGTCTGTTGTTATTTCTCCTTTATCATTTCTGATTAATGATATTAGAGATTTTACTTTTCTGTCTGGTTAGGTTAGCCAAAGGTTTATCAATTTTATTAATCTTTTCAGAAAACCAACTTTTTGTTTCATTGATCTTCTGAATGATTCTTTTGTTTTCACTTTCATTTAATTCTGCCCTAATTTTGATTATTTCTTTTCTTCTGCTGGGTTTGGGATTGTAATGTTCTTCCCTTTCCAGTTGCTTGAGATGACCCATCAAACTGTTGACTTCCTCTTTTTCTGTTTTCTTAATGAAGGCTTCCAACACTATAAATTTCCCTCTTAGGATTGCCTTTGCCCTATCCCACAGGTTTGATAATTTGTGTCTTCATTATCATTTTGTTCTAAAAATTTGGTGATTTCCTTAATCTCATATTTGACCTAGCTATCATTCAGCATAAGGTTATTTAGTTTCTATGACTTTGAGTATGAAGATTCCTGTTGCTGTTGAGTTCAACTTTTATTCTGTGATGGTCTGAGAAGATACAAGGAATAATTTCTATTCTTTTAAATTTGCTGAGGTTAGACTTCTATCCTAAGATATGATTAATTTTGGAGGATGGTCTGTGGACTGATGAGAAGAATGTATATTCAGTTTTATTAGGATGAAATGTTCTGTAGATATCTGGCAAGCCTATTTGTTGTAGGGTCAGGTTTCAGTATAATACTTATTTGTTTAGTTTTTTCTTGGAGTATCTATCTACAACTGCCAAAGGGATGTTAAAATTTCCAACTATTATAGTGTGGGAAGATATCAAATTGTTCATATCTGTTAGTTTGCTTTATAAATTGAGGAACATTCTGATAGAGTGCATAAATGTTTATTTCTGAAATCTCTTCATGTTGAATGTTTCCCTTTACAAATATGGAGTGACCATACTTATCTTTCTTTATGTTTGTTGGTTTAAAGCCAATTGTATCTGCAAATAAAATTGCAACCCCTGATTTTTTTTATTTCTATTTGCCTCTATTATAGATGTCCTTCCCTTCACCCTGAGTCTATTTTTATTTTTTAAGATAAGATGGGTTTCTTACAGAAGATATCTGGTCTAACTTTATGTATCCAGTCAGCCATCCTGTGCCTCTTTAGAGGACAATTTAAACCATTCACACTTATTGAGAGAATTGATAAGCCTGCTAGTATTTTGGGTGTCATGTTTTTCACATTTCCAGTCAATATTTTTAAACCTTTCACCATTGTGGAAGTTGGATTTTGTTCAAAAATTTCCTGGTGATTTTATTTTGGTGATAGACCATTGTGCTGGTCATTATGGAAAATAGGTCTGAGAATGTCCTGGAGAGCTGGTTTAGTTGTGGCAAATTTCCTCAACAGTGTATGTCAGTAAAGTATTTGATTTCTCCATCACAAACAAAACTCAGTTTAGCTGGACACAGGATCCTGGGATGAAAATTGTTTTGTTTTAGAAGATTGAAGGTCAATAATTATCCTCTTCTGGCTTGAAAGTTTTTGGCTGAGAGATCTGCAGTCATTCTGATATTCCTCCTTTTGTAGGTAATGCTTTTCTTATGTCTGGCTGCATGCAGAATTTTCTCCTTCATATTAACCTTGGAAAAGTTCATCACAATGTATTTAGAAGATGCTTTATTTGGATTGAGTCTTGCTGGGGTTCTCAAACTGTCTACTATAGGAATTGTCTATGTCTTGCCATGCTTGGGAAATTCTCCATAATCTCTTGGAGTAGAGCATCTGTACCTTTAGGACCATACTTTGCTCCTTCAGGAATTCCTATAAGATGAATGTTTGATCTTTTGGAGTGCTCCCACAGCTTCCTCAGGGAATTTTCAGTCTTTTGTTCTCCTTTTGTCTGCTTCTTTGAGCACTTGAGAACATTCAAAAGCTTTGTCTTCAATTTCAGAGATCCTTTCTTCCACCTGGTCAACTCTATTACTTAGGGATTCTACTTTATTTCGGAACTCCTCTAATAACTTTTTCATTTCCTTGAGTTCTGCTATCTCTTTTCTCTTTATGTCCTTATCCTTGGTCACTTTGTCTTTGAATTCATTAATTTCTTGAGACAACTTTAGAATTACTCTTTGGATTTCTATCTAGTTTTTCCTCTATTCTATTCATCTTATTTGCCATCCATATTCTGAATTCTATTTCTGACATTTCAGCTATTTGTCTACTTATGGCATCTTTAGTTGTATCGGTTTTGTTGTTGGTTATGGGGGGCATTCATCTATTCTGGTTATTCATGTTGCCAGAGCTCTTCTGTTGGTTCCACTCCATGATTATTTCCCGCCATTTCATTTTTAAAACTGGTAGAATGAGATTGAATTGGGGGTCCCAGGTAGTAGAATTAATCAGCCCCTTACCAAAGTGCTAGGTCTTGTATTGTCCCTTGGATTGTAGGGGATAAGTTCTTGATTGTGCCTTATCCCCTACAGTCCTACAAAGGCCCCCTTCAGAGTTTCGGCCAGAGACTCTGAGGACCTACTGGGTGAGATAGAGTAAGCTGGCTCTGTTTTCAAATAAGCCAACCTCTACCTTGTCCTAAGAAGTCATGGTATTAGGATTAATCTCAGCTGGGGAGAGAAACTGATAGCTGTGGGGCATCCCACCCATACCATTCAGTACTTTTCTGCTACAGAAGTTCCACAGGTCAACTTTAGAGTGCCCCCAGGTGAACAGCCCCAGACACAAGTTCCAATCAAATTCTCTAGGGCAGTACAAACTTTGCTCAACAGAGAGGGATCAAAGTGTCTCTAACAGCAGATAGAAATCCAGTCAGTTCTGTCTCACAACCCTGATGGTATGGCACCTCGTTCTCTGAAGTGAGCTGCCTATTTCTCATCAAAGTCCAACTGGGCATCAGCACCACTGCCCTCTATGCACAGATAAAACCGGTAGTCTGGGGCCCAACTGGCTGGGCTCAGTCCACACCAGGTGTCCATGCCACCGCTCAATAGCTCAGTTGGACCCGGAGGTCCATGCCCTCACCTGCTAGGCTCAGTCCATACCCAGCATCCATGCTCCTGCTCACCAGCTCAGTTTGAGCCAGGGATACTTGCCCCCACCTGCTGAGCTCAGTCCACACGAGAAGACTGCTCCCCCTGCTCACAGACACCATCAGAATCAGGGGTTCTGCACTCCTTCCCACAACATACAGCCAGAACTGGGGGGTCAACACCACTGCTGGCCAGGCATAGTCATAACCAGGGGACTGCTCCTCTCCCAACCACCATGTGTCCCTTTCTTCCCATGCTCTCCTTCTTCCCCATGAGTCACAGATTTTGTGCTGATGTTTAATGGTCCACACTATTCCCAGATCTCTCAGGAAAAGACCAAACATTCTGGGCTCTGCAGGGGGCAGAACTTCAGACCACCATGTAAGGGCGGAAGGGTGGACTGGGAGTTCAGAATTGGGGGGAAAATATTTGTCCAATTTTATGCTGGGCAGGGTGGTGTCTAGGTTCATAAGAAGGACCTCCTTGGAGAAGTAGACCTGGTGTTTAGTGGTTCTCTCCAGTGAGGTAAAATGAGAGATCTTCTGTCCCCTAGTTACTTGCAGAGATCCCATGGTGAGCCTCCCACTTGGGCGAGGGGTCTCCTATCCTCTAGACAATAGACTTTGTACCTATAATTTATTTTCTTGAATGCTCTTTTTTGGAATCACAGCTTGTCAAACTTCTTTCTTAGCTTAGCTCCTCACCTTTGGCTTCATAGAGTCCTATTTCGTCCAGTTTTTCTCCCTACGTTCAGAAGCTTCTGCCAGGCATTCCTACTGGTCAGTCATCTTGTGTAAAATTCTGTATTATTATTTTAAAAGCTCTCATGGAATCATCTTTCAGTTATGAATTGTTATATTTCATCAACCAACTAGTGAAAAAATTTCCATGACATCTATTGCTATTATATTTTTCCATCCTGAAAGTAGACAAAGTGCTCTCTGAAAAATATTTTTCAGGCTTAATCACAGCAAGCAATCAATTTTCCAGCTTCGTCTTTTTCATTAATGAGATACCATGCAAACCCTTTCAGGTATCCCAAAGAATGTCACGTACTTAATAATCTTATAACACACAAGAAAATATATGTACCCGTGTTTAACAAATTTGATTCAAAATGGTACAAGGTTTGGTGTTAATGATGCATAACAAATGACTGATGATAGTATGTATTATTTTCTTGAGAGCTGTCCTGAGTTGTCTTCTCTAAGAGTGAAATGTGTGGTGCAGATGATAAAGAAAGGGAGGTTAGGGTCTCATGTATGTACAAAATTGATTATAGAAATAGTTCCTCAGCTGAAAGGGACAGCAAAAATAGTTTTCAGGAACAGATGCAGAAAACAGTGGGTAAGTCAGGGAGAAGGCTTTCTGGGGGGAATTTTACAAAGTCTTCAAGAAAATAATAAGGTTAAGAATGATTTTAGACTTACCTCTCTCCATTTTAACTTAGACTGCTTTGGATCAATTCACTTTTTAAGGTTTCTTTTTTTTACCCCTATTATTAAAGGAGGCAGAAGAGAATAAAGAACACCAAACTTGAGACAAGTTGACTTAGGCTCACACCATAGCTTACTTCATATCAGAGCTTTTAGGAGTAACTGACTTCCCCACGTGTAAAGTCAGGCTATTACTTGTGCTATTAATACCTCACAAGAATATTCTATAACTTATAGTATATTGATACCCCTGATTTGCTCCTACCTAGTTGCATCCTACCATTTTCACTTTTCTCCTCATCCATCTTAGATTCCATGGGAAATTATTTCAAGAATTATTTTGCTAAATAGGCACTATTTGTGGAAAGGTGATTTGTTGTATTGCTTTTTCCTAAATTCCTTTATAAACCTAAGATTTTATGAAAGTCAGAGAAAGATCAGGGTGCTTGATCCATGTTTATGGACCCTCTATACAATGCCTGTTGTAACTTCCATGTCTACCGTGGTGTTTATAACATATTTATCAAATAATTCAATAATGAGATCAGAATTAAAACCAGTTTACAGGCATTAGAGATAGATTTTCAGTTACAAAAAGATATTCTAACATTTAGAATAGTCCAAAATAAAATAGGCTTTACTGTAAATACCTAATTTCTATGTCACCTGGAGGTGTAGCTAATATTAAGTAGAATGCATCAGGCCAGTTATATCTTTAAGTATTATCCAATTATGGATTCCATTATCTAGAAATAAAACTTGCCTAAGGAACAGGAAGTCCATTTTTAAAAGGAGGAGTATGAGCACCCTTTGATAACACATGTTTTTGTTGTTATTGTTCTTGGGGATTCGTTGAGGGTATAAAGAACCAGAGTACACTGATTGCATTTGTTATTTTTTTTGCATCGAAACATTAAGCAATATTAATAATAATAATGCAAAGAAAGTAACATCCACATTGTCAAATAAGAGTATATCTATTATAGAATGCTTTAACTCTGAGGCTCGGTATGGAGTCCTCAGTTAATTTCTTATTTTGTTTTCAAAGTCTCAAAAAATAGACAGCTAATATTTATAAATAAAAGTAAAAGATAATTTCAAAAAACAGATCATGCCAAATCTTACTGATAATAGAAAAAGAAGAAATATTTCAAAGTCATTCTACTTAATCTGGATATAGCTGATATTAAAATTGGAGAAAATGTATTGTTATAAAGGGAATTACAAACATATTATCAAATCACTCTTAGAGAAAGGCTCTAGAAAACAGTTTATAATGTGTTTCTCTTGCTAGTATAGTCAGAACAAAAACTTAGCTGAGTCAATACATTACAATCTTATTTACTGTCTGTTCCCCACATTCTGTTTTTTACCCGTTCTGTTCTCTTTGTCCATTGTGAATCTGTGATCTATTTCTCTCTATATATATAAATATGTATACATATATGTGTCTTTTTTCATTTTTTTCTGCTAGTCTCATGGTTCATAATTCTGACTGCATATCAGAATTATCTAAAGAGCCCTAGAGAAGATCTGTATGCCTAGGTTTTACTGCAGATCAGTTGAATCAGATTCTCCACAACTGTTATCAAACTTTGTCATACACAGGAATCTCCTGGCTTAATAATACAGATTTCTGTAGCTCACCCCTGTAGTTTCTGAGATAGCAGGTCTATACTGGGACTTGTGCATTTGCATAGCTAACAAATTCTCAGGGAATGGTAACTCAGCTTGGTCCAAGGATTGTTTTTGAGAAGGAGTGTACTACTATCAATATTTTTATAGAAAATTCTTACAAGGTTCTGATTCACACCAAGGGATGAAAAGTCTATACACTTTCCTTGGTTTCCAATGGTACTGATTATAACTTTTATTGTTGTGCCACCATTTTCAACCCACAAACCTGGATATGTTATACTTTGTTGTCCAGATTGTAAAGGTAAGCACTATCTGTCCATTAACTCAATAATCCATGTATTATTAAGACACAATTTAGAAACAATCCTCGCTGTGAAGGATTTCAGGACCTAGTGCAGAATCAAACAAATATACAAAATTGCATGACTCAAACTGCACAAAATCAATTTATGTAACCAAAATGCTTGCACCCCCACAATATTCTGAAAAAAATATATATAACATGAGAAAAAATTGCAGTGCAACATAGATATACCTCACTTTGAGGTGAAAGGTTGGGGGAATGGCTCATTCTGATTTCACAGAGCATACAATGTTGAAATCAAGTCTTGTACTACAAGTGCAAATTTGATAAGCAAGCCAAGTAGGGAAGACAATTTTAAAACATAATTCTGTTATTTTTTTAATTTTTATTTTTATTTTCTTAGAAGGATATAAATTGTAGGTACTTAGAAGGCCTTTCATTTTGTTTTAAGAGATGCTTATCACCAAGTGGTCTAGGCTGACTGTGAGACACTTGGGTGGGGTGTGGGTGGGAAGAGGACTAATACATTTGGTCAAGCCATACTGAAATCCAGTACTAGTTTCAAAGTCAATGTCAGCACAAATTCACATTCTATAACTCAGAATAATCCTTACTTAACAAAAAGAGTAATAGGACAGAGGTGCAACAATTTTCCTCTAAAAATTTATCTCAGCTATTTATTGTTGAGCCTCCCCAAGCCCTGTGCCCTCACTGCACTTGGCATCCAACTCCTTACGCCTGGTCAGTGCCAGACACATTAGGCTATAACTCAGGCTCCATTCTCTGGCCCCTATTGGTGCCACTGAAAGAATAATTAGCACCTGCCCTGCTGACTGAGGTTCCCACTTTGCTGCCTGCTTATGCATCATTCCAAGCGAAACAAAACAAAACACTAGTTCTGCTGACTTCTCTAACCACTTGCCATTGTATTCCTTTATCATCTCTCCAAACACAATCTTTAGAGGTAGCCTAAAGCGTGACAGACAACCTCACAGCTTTTTTGAAAGACACAGTTCATGTGCGTGTTCGTTTATTTTCTAAGTGCTAAATTCTGTGCTTCTTGTACCAGTGCCTACTTGCTAAGTGGTTGCTGCCAGTTCACATATTCTTGCTACTAACAATTGCTGGTGCTGCCAAGTCTCCATTTAAATTTCTGAGGTGAGTACACAGTTCTGAAACACGTGTTGCAAACATAAAAAAGACCCAATTTGTTCCTGTGGCTCCAGCATGGAAGTAGATATCTTTACTGCTCCTATCTAGCACTGCCTCTGAACACCCAAATGTTCCCCTGTTTCAATTTCTAATTCTATTTCCCTGAAACACTCACTTCTTGGCATTTACCAAGTTGGTTCCATTAATAACTTCAAATCAATCTCAACACATTCATAATTCTAAAAAATGATTAAATAAATTTTGCAATACATGGGATTTAAAAATAAAAAAAAATTTGGTGGTGCCTGTGGCTCAAGGGAGTAGGGTGTGGGCCTCATATGCTAGAGGTGGCAGGTTCAAATCCAGCCCTGACCAAAAACTGCAAATAAATAAATAAATAAATAAAATAATTTTTTGTTTTATATATCTAACACTAGAGAGATACTCACAAAAGCGAAGAATCAAAGAGTGTTAGAAAATGAATGTAA
This sequence comes from Perodicticus potto, assembly GCA_963574655.1. NCBI lineage: Eukaryota > Metazoa > Chordata > Mammalia > Primates > Lorisidae > Perodicticus > Perodicticus potto. The sequence continues at coordinate 29,124 of CAUYRH010165944.1, read as the reverse complement.
TCTAGTCTTAATTTGCACTTATAGAAACCAAGATCCAAGTAGATTGTTTATAGTAATTTTGATCAATGAAAAAAACAAAATTAAATTCCAGATTTTCTGATATCCTACTAAGAATCTTTTTACTGATATTAATTTTCAAGGTGTTCTTTAATAAAAGTACCTAAAAGCTAATGTACAGAGCTAAAATAAAATGATGTCTTATTAAACTGAAGCATCAACTTTAAAAAATGTTTGAAGTTGTGCATAGGCAAAAATAGAAGTTTCACTTTAGCTGTTGTCTGTGTTTTTTTTTTTTTGTTGTTAAAGACGCTCTTCTAGAGATATCGTAATTTATTCATTCTGCTGTAATGATGCCATTTTCTGCACTTGCAATTTGACAGCAGTATTCACTTGTCTCTTTGACGCTCACAGACAGCTGCAGAGGACAGCGCCAACCGCACATTGGCAGGAGCTCACAGGCGTATAAGGCTGTTTGGGGTACAATTGCAGTTTAATTTAGGTTGATGAGAAAACACACCAGAGTTTGCTTGTCAGGAATTTGGCCACATCTTTTGATGAATATTTATGTGTTTCTAAATTTCTACAATTCTTAAGAAATACAATTTTTGTCTATTTCACATTCTGTATATTAATGAGCTTGGAGTTTTCTCATAGCTCTTAGAAACTTGAGAGTCTAAGGTTACTTGGTCCAAGCTGTAACTTTATGGATGAGAAACCAATCATGAGAGGTTAAGCAAAGGTTTCAAAATCATATAGCTAGTTAATTGGAAAACTGTATTTTCAGGATTGCCAGTTTATTCTAATTACTACCAGACAATGGCTTTTTAGTAGGAATTATTAAGCATGTGTTGTACTTACAAAGTATGTTTTCTTAATATAATTACTAGCTGAAATGTTGACAAAGTTTAGATTTTTATTTTCCTTTTACATATCTGTCCTGAAATATTTCAGTGATCTCATAATAAACATGGTTATCTAAAATCAATGAATAATTGTTTTCTTCCCAATTTTGTTCTATTGTAGGTAGAATAGAACCTTCTTCATTTATCTCCCCTAGGCCTAAGAGGTCATCTGTTCCCACCTGCCTCTAACTTTATTAATCCTGCACGATTCCACTATGTGAATTAGCCAATCTCTCTTGGAAGGCTTTCAGGAGCAGGAAACTCTGGGAGGCAAACTTTTCCTTCATCTCTAATAGATTCAGAGATTATTTTATTCAATTACTACTTATTTTAGGCTTACTGTGAACAAGATAATGTGATGCGGAGAAAAGGGAACACTTCTACACTGCTGGTGGGAATGCAAGCTAATATTTTTGGACAGAAGTTTGGGGAATATTCAGGGAACTAAAAGTGGACCTAACATTTGATCCTGCAATTCCTCTATTTAGGTATATATTCAGATGATCAAAAATCACTTTACAACAAAGACATTTGCACCAGAATGTTTATTGCAGCCCAATTCATAATTGCCAAGTCACGGAAGTGGCTCAAATGCTCACTGACCCACAAATGGACTAACAAATTGTGGTATATGTATGCCATGGAATACTGTGCAACCATAAAAAAGATGGAGACTTCACATCTTTTATGTTTACCTGGATGGAGCTGGAACATGTTCTTTTCAGTAAAGTATCTCAAGAATAGAAGAAAAAGTATCCAATGTACTCAATAGGACTACAAAATCAGTACAGAATCACCTACAAATTCATAGGAATGGTAAAACATAACTATAGTCCAGAAAGAAGGAGGGAAAAGGAGGAAGAGAGAAGAGGTGGAGGGAGGCAGGGAAGAGAGGGTATTTGGGGGAACCTCACCTAATGTGCATAATGCAATGACACATTTCAAAACCATTAAGAATAGAGTACAAATGTCCTACCACAACAAACAAGTAAGCAAGGAGATGGTCTTGTTAATCCGTGAGATGTAAGCAATCCACACTGTATATCAAATCAGCACATTATACCCCATAAGTGCATTCATGTACACAGTTATATTTAATAAAGAAAAAAATAAAATAAAAAACATAAAAAATTTAAAATAAAGAAAGAGAAATAAATCTCTATTGGTGACACAAGCAGTTCATAGTCCAGGAAAGGAAGAAAGGGACACTTGCATGTACACAAGCATAATGTAAATTAAGAATCAATTTTGTAAAAACATTCAAATGAAGTCCTGAACACTAACCTTTCCTGAGTTTTTTCTCTGCCCCAGACGCTGTCCATGTAAGACAGGTGACGTGCTCAGGAAGGTAGAGACTCATCTTGTATGCATTACTCACGATGAAATCAAAGAGCAGTGCTAAATGCTACCCCAAAGCCACACAGTGAGTTAGTGGTGGATCTGGAATTCAATCAAGTCAGGGTCTAACCAGTACTCCCACACGATGATATTTTGCTAATCTCAAAGGAAAAGGAAGGTTAGTAGAGTTTGAGATGATATAAAAGAAAATATTCACTATAAGATAATATAATGAACAAAAATTGACAGCAATACACCTTAGATAATGGTCAGTCAATAAAGTTGACTGTGAGGAGGTAAGGGAGGGCGTTTGGGTGCCATCAGGTTACTGAGATCCTAGAACACAAGTCTAGGTTGAATTGTTGTTATTGAGAAGCTACTGAAATTTTTTGAGTAAAAATTTTCTCATAAAAACATAACATGATCAGAGAAGGACTTTAGGGAAATTGACTTTGAAGGGGTCCAAGAAAATGTTGGATGAAGTCAAAGACTGTGGAGGAAGATAGAGTCAATGGTGGCAGTGACAATGAAGATATTCTTTTTTTGCCAAATTTCCCATTCTAGAAACCTAGCCTATCAATGACTATTTACTGCCAAGTTCCTTATACAAGCAGTATTTAAAGCAATAGCACCAAGACAGCTGCTATATATCAGATTTATTAATATTTTCATGATTGATACAACTTGGTAGAATAATGTTCTCAATGAATAATCCATAGTAATACATTCTGCATTTTATTAAGTGATTTATAGGAAAGATATATGACATATTTATGGTGTGGCAATTGAAATATAGAAAAAAATCTTTTATGAAGTGCAGTCATATAGCGAAATATATAGAAATTGATTCTTGCCAATTATTAGAGAACTGATACAATCAGGATAAAGGTAAACCTTAATCTTTAATCTGTATTCTAAAATTGCTTGTTTTAAAAAAACAATAACTACAAAAAAGTACATATGTTTTGACCTCTTTATGTTTATTTTCCCACTTCAGTGCTAGATACTGAGATAATCCTTTTGCCAATCCTTATATCCATTTTAAATAAATTCAGGCTTAATGTCAAAATCCCCAAGAATGTGTACACCATATGAACCAACTACTTCAATTTATCCCAGGGATAGAGTAATGAGATTATATGTCAAAATATTAGTTTAAGCATTCTATTATATCTTTGCTTATAGAAAAGAAGAAAATTGGGGTATTCATTAAATAAATAATGCCTTGAACCATTCATAAGTTATTTTTGTAAATACATATTTAATAAATAGAAAAATCTTTTAAATGAAGAAATTTAGGCTCTAAGACGATAAACAAGGAATGATAAAATTATGTGTGTGTCCAATACATATACAATGTTAATGCCAGTCTTCATTGGCGGGAGCTTCCTAATCTTTATGCTTTTATTCATTTATATATTTATATTCATTTACTATTTTCTTCATTAAAAACATAACTTAAAATTTTACCTTTTAATATTTTTTGACTGAGTTGCAGAAATTAATCCTTTATTTATTCTACTATAGTTTTCTTCAATCGTATTTTTGAATTTTGTTACATAACACTTCCAAATAGTTATATAAGACTTATTAGTATGAGCAGTCTGATAGTACAGGGAAAAGCACTCTGAGCCACTTAAAACGTGCTATATAGGCAATGAGAATGTTATCTAATATTTATATTCATTTTTCCTTTTTACTTTATTTTTGATCCAAGAGTCAGACACAAGGAAGAAATGGATTCACATCTTCTCTTTCAGAAAGCAAAATTGTTACATTTTTGCCATCATTGAGTGCTCATCTAAGTGACATTTTGTGTGGTTATTTGCTGATTTTTTGACACCCAATATCATCATACTTGTCACTAGTAGATTTATTTCCTAAAGGCTATTAATAGGTTGAATCTCATGTCTAGTTGGATTCCATTATTAGTTTTTACATTTGTGTATAGTTTTATAGAGATATCAGTGGGAATTTGGAGGTATTGCTGGTCAGATGCAACTTTGACTAAAATTAGTTGTAAGGGATAGCCAGTTATGCCAGGTTTGGAATGCTGGGCTTTCTCCCCCCTTCTGAAAAGTCATGGTAATAGAAGAAAGTGCTAATGAATTATAGTGCAAAACATTTCACACTCCCTAGGAAGGTAGCTACTCCGATACTTATTAACTGTCCTGCCAAGAGGCCATTGATATAACCAGTGTGAATTTCATAGTGAGTAGGAAGAAATTTAGGTAGATAGATCAATAGTTATCTCTTCAGATGAACCTCAGCTGATGAAAGTAGTAACTTAATGAAGATAGTGAATAAGCAGAGAAAAGAGAAGACTCATGTTCCCAGTTTTAGCAATATTGAGTCCTGCATTGCCATTTAATGGGTGAAAAAAATCATAAAAATACTCAGAGATTTGGGAATTTATAAGTCAAATTTTCAAAATATTAATTATGATATGCCAATAGGGCATCTTGAAATTGGCAACAGCTAATGGGAAAAGAAGAAAAGGAGTTTGGCCATGTTAGTTCACACTTTATCGGGGTCAGGTGCAGTGACTCACGCCTATGAATTTAGCACTCTGGGAGGCTGAGGTGGGAGGATCTCTTGAATTCAAGAGTTGGAGACCAGCTTTAGCAAAAGAAAGACCCCTGTCTCTTCTAAAAGTAGAAAAAAAAAATTAGCCTGCTATTGTGGCAGCTCCTATAGTCCCAGCTACTTGGAAGGCTGATGCAGGAAGATCACTTAAACCCAGGAGTCAGAGTTTGTTGTGAGCCAGGTGATGCCAGACCACTGCAGCCCAGGCAAAAGAGCTAGACTCCATCTCAAAATAATAGTAATAATAACAATAACAAACAATAATAATGAATGTTACATACCACATGACAGATACTGCATGAAGACTTGTAATATAACCGCGAATATTGCAAAATCTACTTTCTCTTTCCAAATATTTAATTTAGCAGAATGAACCAAGATAAACTACACAGGCTGCCACTCATCAAATAACTTAGGCTTTGTTAATTAAAAATTTGTATTGTTTTGTTGCTTACTTGGGTTTATCATTAACCTAGCAAAGAATAATATACCAGAGATCTTAAAGAAAAACATATGTAAGAGTAGGCCTCCCTTGATTCTTACAGGGTAAGCTCAAAATTCTGAGTGTGTGAAATAGGACTAAGAAACCCAGCAGGAAGAGCAAGTTAAAACTGAGGACTACTATATAAACTTTAGGCTGAGTTAACACTTGACTTTCTGCCTAAGGAAATTCTTGCTGTGCCACAAGTGCAGAATTTGTATCCCTTTTATCGGCATGTCAGCGTGTCTCTTTCAATAGAGGTTTGAATAGAACAGGTCCGAGTGTTCCTATCACAGGTGGGCAAAAGACAATAGAGTCCCACTGAAGCGCATACTTCTTATATACATAGAAAATAAATAGTCCAGAGGACCAGAGCCTACTATGTAAGTCACTAAGTCATTTGGTAAGAAGCCACATGACTTATGACACAGAAGACATAGAAATACGTCTTGAAGATATCAAAAGCTATTTTGACCTGCAGGAATTATATTCTATGAACAATGACCTAACGTTTCAAAGGAGTCTTGGGCAAATGAAGAGACTTAATTTTATTTAATATGGCTACAGCAGGGTCTTCCCTTCCTTGGCTCTTCACGGGTAATTAATTTTAAAGCGTATTTATGTATTATAAACTTAAGGAGCAATCTCAACTACTGAAAAAAAAAAAACAACCAATAAGATAGCTGATAGCCTGTGATATGTTCTATTCAGAGAATAGAATAGAATTCAGAGTTCTATTCCCAGTTTTGCATTCAAAAAGACTCCTGTTACTACTCCTGACAATACTGGGTACTACTTATTAACTGTTTTTCTATGCCAGCCCTTAGAGTTAAGCAATATATATATATATGATATATATATATATATCATATATATATGTGTGTGGTTTTTTTTGCCACGTGAAAGTTGACAATTTTCATGTAATGTTTTATATATATATATATTTTTTTGTCCACATGAAAGTTGACAATTTTTGTGTAATGTTATTTTTCTTTAGCAAAAATCATAATTATAGACAATCAGTTCTGAATATCTGTTATCTGAATATCTGTTTATTTCTGTTTAGCCACATGAATGTTTTTTTTTTGTCCACATGAAAGTTGACAATTTTCATGTAATGTTATTTTTCTTTAGCAAAAATCATAATTATAGATAATCAGTTCTGAATATCTGTTTCCACTATAATACTGATTCTTCACTCTAAGGACAAACAACACATAGAATTTCAGAAGTAGAAGGGACTTGAACTAGTCTCTTTTTTTGAAAGGACAAAATTGAGTTGCTAAGAGCTCATTAATTCACTTTCAAAAGTCATACAGCGGCGGGCTGTTTGAACCTAGTCTGGCTGTGGTCCACACTGGTTTTTCAGAACTATAGAAGTGGTAAGATTATTTGAGCAATTCCAAGTATATTTCTTTGATGTTCCTTTGCTTTTCACATTGGAAATGTTTCTGCCTCTTATACAGAGATGCTATGCCTAACAGTTGTGAGGGACTTTGTAAACTTCAAAACTGGATTTAAATTTATCAAAATATACAAAATATATCATTTTGTCTAATAAACATCTATCTCTTAATTTTTCTTCATTTGCTCACTTCAATTCCATTCCTAATTTCTTATTTTCTATTTTATATAACTTGCTTCTCCCAACTTATATTCCTGGCTTTCACCCTTATCGTCTTTTCATTCATTTGGAATATGCTTTTGCCTTTGCAGGAACACAAACGTTTATTTTGTAACAAAGATTCAAAATTAGAATATTCACATGATTCTCTTTGTAGAGATCTTTCACCTGCTTGGTTAAGCATATTCCTGGGAATTTTATTTTCTTTGTAGCTATCGTGAATGGGATTGAATCTTTGATTTGACTCTCAGCTTTACTGTTATTGATATGTAGGAGTGCTAGTAATTTATGTACATTTATTTTGTAACTTGAGATGTGGTTGAACATATTTATCAATTCCAGGAGTATCTTGGTGGAGTCTTTGGGGTTATCTATATATAAAATCATGCTGTCAGCAGAAAGCGATAGTATCGTCAGAGAATGCAAATTAAAACCACAATGAGATATCATGTTACCCCAGCTAGAATGGCTTTTATTAAAAAGTCAAAAACCAAAAGATGCTGGCGTTAATGCAGAGAGAGAGAAAGCTTATAAAGCTTATAAAGTTCGTGAGACTTCAAAGTAGTGCACGCTCTATGGAAAACAGTATGGAGATTCTTCAAAGAACCAAAAGCAGTGCTGCCATTCAATCCAGTGATTGCACTACTGGGTTTTTAGCCAAAGGAGAAGAAGTCATATCAAAAAGACACCTGCACTTGAATGTTTATTTCAGCACAATTCACAATGGCAAGATGTGAAATCAAGCCAAGTGCTTTTTCATTAGTAGATCAACAAAATATGGTGTATGTATACCAGGAGTACTACCCAGTCATTAAAAAGGGTTAATTAATGCCTTTTCAACAATCTGGATGAAAATAGAGACCATTATCTTAAGCGAAGTATCTAGAGAATGGAAAAACAAACACCACATGTGCTCACTGTTAAATTGGAGCAAATCAATGAGCACACACGTGCACAGAGGGAAGTAAAAGTTATTGGAAATTAATCCTGGGGAGGGTTAAAAAGGGGATGGGCAAAACGTGTACAATGAACACTATTTGGGTGATGGACACACAGCCCTGACTCAAGCATTATAAAACTGATCAGTATAACCAAAAACATTTGTACCCCTATAATATTATGGAATTAAAAAAAAAGAAAAGGAATTGTTAAACTCAGAGAAACTTAAAAAAAATTTCATATCAGACTTCTCTCCTATTCATTTTGTCCAACATCCATCTTTTTCTACTTTGGCATTCTTGCAGCATCAGATATATCATGTTACTCTGTCAAGTTTATTCTTTTATGTTTCTTCTTAAAGGTTTATTTAGTATATTTATTAATGGGGCTTTTCTCTTTGCTTTCTCTCTTTTTTTCCCATTTATCTTTAACCCTAGTGTGAGTAAACAAAATAAGATACACAAGTTTAATCAAATGTTGAAGTTCTGCTATGAAAATCACTCAACCTTTGCAAGAAAACTTTATCCTGTAGATACTTCATGGCAAAGGTAATTACAGATTCAAAGCTTCCTCTAAAAATAATAAATTCAGTAGGGCAGCACCTGTGGCTCAAAGAGGTAGGGCACTGGCTCCATATACCAGAGGTGACAGGTTCAAACCCAGCCCAGGCCAAAAACTGCAAAAAAAAAAAAAAAATAATTAATTAATTAATTAATTAACAATAATAATAAATTCAGTAAATCCATGGTGATAATCTTCCAGGATAAAGCCAAGACTTACAAGGAGAACATCAGGATTTGTGGACGCCTTTTGCTGAGAGATCTAGTACTTTGGTGAGGATAAAAGGTAAGAAAAGACTGCAGATTTGATCCTGGAGGTGCAGAAAAGGAAGGAAAATTGAAAGAAAGGGCGATCAGAAGGCTATCTTAGATTTATCCTGTATGAACTCAACAAAGACAACATGGCAGAGAAGACAAATGTCAGCGGTATGCTCTGACTTCTTCCTCATCAACGACTGTCTGCTTGTAGGTTGGTTTTATTTTGTCTCCTGCCAAACTTTGATGAGGACACTTCACGGTCCCTAATGATTTGTAACCGTCACAGTTATAGAGAACTCTTTCTCGTTTCAGCACCTAGAACTACTATAAGCACTAATTTTATTAAATGTTTATTAAATGAATTCTTCAAGAAATGGGAAAAGTTGCATCAAAACTCTATAATGGTCCTTGGACTAATATTCTTCCCTCTGATTTTCTGACTTAGGTAAACAAGACACTTCTTTTCTTCCTCTGAGCACCTTGATGGAGTTCATCTTCAGGAACACGATATTAAGGCATTTATCACATTTACGCCACATTTTCTCCTCCAATTACAAGGAGAAAAGTACCAACAGCCACCCTTCACCTTGGCGGCTCCATGCAAAATGAGGTTTCTTCCATTTCCTGTTTTCCTTTCCTGGCTTGACTTAGTTTCTCTTCCATGCGTAAGTGGACCTGAGTTTGTTTTTACTGACCAAAGTCACTTTAATTCGGAGAGAGGAGAAAGAATATATACTATATTTTCAGAATTGGGGAGCCAGCCACATACTTCTCAGTAGTTTTTTCCCAGTGCTTGGCAGAGATGGGAGAATGAAGGAAAATGAAGCTTTGTCCCCAGACAGGCGGACGCTTCTGACTATATCAAGGCCACAGAAGAGAGGAAATACTTTCTGCTTATTGAGGTGCAAACATTCTGTATTTCCTAACCCCCCAAAGCACGCAGTGTCCTTGAGAGGGCAGCCCCACCCTGCCAGTGAGCCTTGCCTGTTCAGTGACCTTGCCCGCAGTCTTGCTGGGTGAGGGGTGAAGTATCAGCAAGACAGAGCCTAAAACGTGCCAGGCCTTCACCAGCGCATTTTGCACCAGGTTTTTGGTTTCTCTCATCCACTTCTCTCCTGTCTCTCATTATTAATCATTTTTTTAATTCAATTCCTAACCTACTTACAATCAACAAATGAATATTGGTTTTAAGCTTATTAAATCATTATTACTAGCAAGGAAGGCACACCAAGATATGATTCTTCCCTTAAGAACTCCTCTGTACATCCGCAGCGGGAAAGGAGACCAGTGCCTGGAAGGGGGTGTGACATATTGATTAGTGTTTTCCAGACACTAATTTCATGTTAAGATATATCTCTGAGTATCTATGGAAACCTGAGAAATATACGTCTGAATGATTGGATTAGGAAACTATTTTCCATCCTAATACCTACAAGCCAGATAAGGATAGAAGGCCTTTGGTACAGCTTACAAACTGTCAGAGACAATCCTTATCTTTTTTTTATTATCCTTATTCTAATACAATTTTATGTAACATATTGTTACATCAGAGGACTCAATCAAGAGCCCTACAAAACTGAGCTTATATTTATTCTTTTAGTATGGGTCAATTAGTCAATTTAATTGGTAGCACAATGGCTAGACATTTCTAACAAAAGATCCACCACAAACCTGTGGCACACACCTGTTTTCCATCTGTGTGCCTGTCCCCTTTTCCCTTTCCCCTTTCTCTTTCCTTTCCGTTCACCTTCCTCTTGCTTTCCAGCACCCTTCTCATGTTCTTCCCACCTTGTAAATATCAGTGCATTCACAATGAACTTTTGGAATCTGCTTACCCCTTTTGTTGGCACTTAATGATAAAGCAGATGTGCACCTGAATTTAGCCCAAATGCAGACTGTTTTCCATTTCTCAACTACTTGATTTTGTGTCTCCAAAAACCATTTCAAATATTCTACTATTTGTTTTCATTTTTGTTGAGGCCACTACCAGGCAATAAGGTGGCTGACTCTGTCATTTCAGCACCCTGAAGTGAGACTACTTTAGCACCATGCGTGAGCTGGGGGACTTCAAAGGACAAGTGATATGGTGTCACATTGTTGACGGATCATCAAGCTACGTCCAATGAGACCGAAAATTCTTTGGGAACATTGAATGAAGACAATTAAACATGAACTAAGAACCCAGAGGAATGTGCTACTTAAGGGCCATGAAATTACTTGGAAACTTAATTATGAAAAAAGATGAGATGGTTCTAGGGCAAGAGGTCAGCTTTGCCTCTGATTTTTTACCCTTAATAATATGGAAAAAAAATCTTTTATATAAAATCAAATTCACTAGGCATTTCCATTAAGTTTCTTATTTTATACTTACTAATTAAACGCCTTTTTTAACCTTTAAATGATGAATTACCAGTAAATAATTCCCTAATATTCACATACCTACTACAATTTCGTTTAGAGTAAAAGGCAGCCAGCATAGCATTATTTATTAAGAAGAGAAATTGAGCTCTTCGTAAAGTACTGAAAATGTCTTCCTCTGGTATATTCCAAACACGGATCCTTGAAAGCACTCAATTAATAATGTGTTGAGATGTATCTGTGCCCAACCCGCTAAATCACAGGATGAAAACATATTCTTCACAGCTTTTTTTTTTTTTAATTTTTAACATTTAATCTCAAAACGTAAATTTGCCCCTACAGAGAACATCAAAAGACAAAATCCCTTAGTGGTATTTTACAATTAATTTTAATACCCATGAACTAAGCACATAAATTCTTCCAGTTGCAGCATATGCAAATGTGTTTCTGTGTATCTTTGAAGTAGCTGTTATTAAATACAGATACCATCTCTGCTTGGGGCTGAGAATTAAAATAATTTTTACAAAACAACAAAAGATACTGTATATGATTTTCTAGATGATTTGTAACATTCAATAAATTTGTTCAGACAGGAAGCACAAAAATACCTTATCTTAAATTTCAAAATTTATGCTCAGGGAATGTGAGTTTAAGTATAAACAAAGGTTTAAAAATAATTAAAGCTACTATTCTGCATCTAGAGAAGAAGACGTAATTAATCTTACACAAAATCTATTCCAAATCAAAAATTCTACTTACAAAATTTGAATTAGGTATAAGATAAACTGGATTATGCCAAGTGATAAAAAGTTTGCAATATTTTCTGCATCAGTGTCAATTTAAAATATTCCCTTAAATCAAATAAAATGAAAATTCTAGCATAAGTATAGCAAGTTGGAGATTGAACAGATTTTCACATAAGTATTTAGTAGAATAAAATGAAATGGTTATATTTGTAGACCTATTGATACCGTCTATAAAGTAAGTGAAAATAAAAATGTTTTCCTAACCAAAGTTGGAACAATTACTAATTTTATATTGAAAATTTTATGCCATTTGCAATATACAATAGGGACTAAGAATTTGATATTTAGTGTAGAACAACGATTTTCAAATGAGAAGTAGCTGTTATTAAGTATAACTAAAGTGTTTTCAGGGAATCATGAAATCGAATCACAGCACTAAGTTAATTCCATGGAGTACTCATGTTGGACTTAGTTAATTTAGTTCCAGACAAAGAGCCTTATGTTGATAAGGGGAATGCTATTACTAATCTTTGAGAAAAACACATATAGAATAAAGGAGGAAAAAAGTATTTTCAAATTGTGAAAATGTCTTAGCATCTAAAATTTCTAAAATTCTAGAATTCATTATCAAATAAAATATCATAAAGGCTGTTAAAGTAGTGATTAAATCTTATTTTCTTTTTTTAATAGTTAATGACTTAGTATATCATGATGATAGTATAGAAAAATAAATTTCCACAATGACTATGTCAGTAGTGTGCTAGGCGAGGTAGAATAAAACTGAACAAACATTTTGATGATTTGGTTTTAATGAACAATAATATTTGGTGGAAGTGTTAAGGCTTTCTCCATGTTTGTGTCCTGTTTAACACTTTTGTGATGAACAGAATATGGTCAGAGAGGGACTATTTAGTACAGAGGTGTTTTCCAAAAGAGTAGAAGGGTATTAATGGATATTCACTCACAAAATTATATTTCACAAGTCCAGCAGCTTTTTTTTGTTATGAAGCAAAACTAGGAAAAATTTACAGGTATAATAATGTTCTTATAGTTTGGTCTTAAAAAGCCATATTTTATCAGTAGCTCGGGGTTGGTATCATGTTGAAAATCTAGGATATTGTTTTCATTTTTTCTGGTATGACAGACTATGAAGACTGAAAACCTTACCAGTAAGAAGCAACTAAAGTAATAGATACATTTTGAAAACATATTTTTACTCAAAGAGAGTAAAGCAAGAATTAATTTCCTCAGAAGCTAGACTCATTTAAAAAGAATAGCTTTATTAAAAGGAGAAAAAAATAGCCGGGCGTTGTGGTGGGCGCCTGTAGTCCCAGCTACTCAGGAGGCTGAGGCAAGAGGATCGCCTAAGTCCAGGAGTTGGAGGTTGCTGCGAGCTGTGTGATGCCACGGCACTCTACCGAGGGCGATAAAGTGAGACTCTGTCTCTACAAAAAAAAAAAAAAATAGCTTTATTAAGGCCTAACTGACATTCAATATACTGAAGGTACAATTGGATAACTTTTGTCAAATACATAATCTTATGAAAAACTCAACACATTCCAGATAATGTCTAATGCTCCCAAAACTTCCCTTATAACCCTCTTTCACACCCCTTCCTACACTTTCCTCCTGAGGCAAACACAGATTTGTTCTGAACTATACATTTGCATTTTCTAATATTTATATATAGTACAAACTACAATATGTACCCTTTTTATGTGTGACATCTTTAATGAGAGTAGTTCTTCTGAGACTCAATCATGTTGAGTTGTGTATACATAGTTCATTCTTTTTTTAATGAATGATATCTTATTATAAAAATATTTCACAGTTTATTGATCTGTTTACCAGGTGATGGGCATTTGGGTTATTTCCAGTTTGTGGCTATTACAAATAAAGTTGTGATGAGTATTCATGCGCAAGCTTGTATGGATATATGTTTATTTCTCATTAGAAAATACATGAGTTGAATAGCTACATGATGTGTTAGTGGTATATTTAACATTTTGAGTAAACTACTGAATTTTCCAAAGTAGTGACAATATTTGACCTTTCCACTAGCAGTGATACAAGCTCCAGTTTCCCCACAACCTATCCAACATTTTTATGGCCAAGCTTTTTAATTTTAGCTATTTGAATACTTATATTGTGTTATACTGTGGTTTTAACTCGCATTTTTCTAATGACTCATGGTGTTGAGTATCTTTCATTTACATATTTGCCATCTGTATATCTTCTTTAATGAGATGTCTATTGTAGGATTCTTGGTGAAGTGTCCAAGTCAAACCATTGGCTCATTTTTATTTGCTTATTTATTTTCTGATTATTGAAAGTTGTCACATATTTGTATATATGTGTATATATAATATATATACTTACTACAGGAAAACATAACAAGTATGTGCAGAAAAATTAATCAAAACTGATAGATGTTAAATTTAACAGTTTTGAATGACTGACTTTTCTTCTCATTATGTATTACATTTTTCTGATATTTGTACACCCTATAAACTTTTATTTGATGCCAGTTATTATAATTTTATCATTTAGGTGTTAGATATTTCAGTATTCCTATAAATATTATCAAGGTTTTTCCTGTGATCCAATTACATTACTTGGAAACCATTAGATATTTTCAAGTTTTCCTTTTAAGTTTTCTAAATGGGTGCTCAGTCTAATGATACGTGTTCTGTAGTACTTAGTTAAGATTCTTCTCTGCATTCTGCACAATGTTTCATGAATTACAGCTTTTTCTGGTCTACCTGATAGAAGCAGGCACCATTCCTGGTCCTTGTGTACAAAAGGCACCATAACCTGTAAGTGTTTGAAGACAAATTCATACATATATATATATAAACTTGTTATGTAACAAGCAAGTATCAAGATCAGTGGTATTGAAAGATATTAAAAGACTTGCTAGAATGTATTTATAATAAAATTGCTTTTTCCCTCACAAAACAAACAGAAAAATTTTATCTTACCTTACAAGTTCTTGCGATTCCAGATGGATTTTAAGCTGAAATATGAAATACAAATGTTTGAAATACTTCAAAACAGTGTGGAAAACATGTCCATGATTCTCAAGAGTTTGTTTTGCTTTGTTTTATGAACAAGATAGAAAAAGTATAATGGAAAAAAATTATAGAAATGTGTAAAAACCTTCTCCCGTAAAAACTGGAGCAAAACAATGGTGCCCACTATCACCAATTCTATTCAACATAGCACTAAAAGTCCTAGCCAGAACAAGCAGTCAAGAGAAAGAAATAAAGGCATCAAAGTCAGGAAAGAGAAAGAAGGCATCGAAATCAGGAAAATAGCAATCAAACCATCCCTGTTGGCAGATGAAATGATCATTTAGAAAACCCTAAAGACTCCACAAAAACATGCCGTGAATTGATAAATAAATTCAGCAAAGGCTCAGGTTACAAAATCATTGTACACAAGTCAGCAGAATTTCTGTATAGTAATAACCATCAAGTTGAGTGTCAAATGAAGAACTCAACACCATTTACAATAGCTACAAAGAAAATAAGTACATAGGAATATACTTTAACCAAGGACGTAAAAGATCACTATAAGTAAAACTACAAAATCTTGATGAAAAAAGGAATCACAGATGACATGATCACCTGAAAAAACTGTCCTATTCTCTTGGACTATATTTTAATAATCAACATCATTAAAATTTCCATACTGCCCAAAGTGATCTACAGATTCAGTACAATTCCCATCAAAATACCATCTTCTTATTTCAAAGACCTAGAAAAATAATCCTAAACTTCAAAAAATTATCCTGAATATCTAAAGTAACATTAATCAAAAAGAACAAATCTGGAGACATCATTTTACCTGACTTCAACTTATCCTACAAGACTTTATTATTCAAATCAACATGGTATAGGTATAAAAGTGGAAACATAAACCATGGAACAATAGAAACAGTATAAAGAACTCACAAATAAAATCATACATACTGGTCTTTGACAAAGCAGATAAAAACATACCCTGGGGAAAAGACACCATATTTAATAAATGGTGCTGGGAAAATTGAATAGCCACACGAAGAGTTATGAACCAGGACCCCTCTCTCACACCATATACAAAAATTAATTAAAGATGGAATAAAGACTTCAATGTAAGTAATGAATAATTAAAATATTAGAATAAAATACATGAAAAGTTCTTCTGACATAGGAGTAGGCAAAGAGTTTGTGATTAACACCCAAAGGGAATCACAGCCACAACAAAAGTAAATGAATGAGACTTAATTAAATAAAAATGCTTCTACACAGCAAAGAAAATAATCTAACACAGTAAAGCAAAATGGGATAAATTATCACCACATCTGACAAAAGGCTAATATCTAGAATCTAAATTGAATAAAGCAAATCATCAAGAAAGAAAGAGACATTCCACTCAAAAAATGGGAAAAGACATGAAAAGAATTATTTTCAAAAGAACATAATAGAAAGGGCCAAACAAACAAGGGCCATAATAGAAAAAATGCTCAAAATCTCTAAATCATCATAGAAATGCAAATTAAAACCACAATGAAATATCATCTTACCTCTACCAAAATGGCCATTATTAAAAGTCAAAAAACGACAAATGCTTTCATGAATACAGAGAATAAAGAATGCTTATATGCTGTTGGTGGGACTGAAACTGGTACAACCCCAAAGGAAAACACAGGGACAAGCATGTCAAGATTACTTAAAGAACTAAAAGTAGATCTACCATTTGATCCAGCAATGCCACTATTAGGTGTTTAGCCAAAGGAAAAGAAATCAGTTTATAAAAATGTCACTTATACTCAAATGTTTATTGCAGCACAATTCTCTATTGCAAAGATATGGAATCAACATAAATGCCCATGAATTCATGAGTGAATAAAGCAAATGTGGTATATAACATGGAGTACTATGCCTTTTGCAGCAATTTGGATGGACCTAGTGTTAATTATTTTAAATGAAATATATCAGGAGTGAAAAATGGACACCGCATGTTGAACACCACATGGTCTCACTAATAAATGGTAGCTAAACAATTGGTACACACAGAACAGAGAAATGTAAAGGACATTGGAGACTAAGAAGGGGGTCCAAGGGGAGAGTAGTGAGGGCAAAAACTTACCTACGGGGTACAGTGATCACTGCCCAGATGATGGGCACACTGAAGGTGTCATGTGGTGTATCTGTAACAAAAACATTTGTATCCCCTTAATATTTTGAAATTAAAAAAGGAAAAATATCTAATAGAAAAAACTGATATATCACAATAAAATTGGAATAATTTTTAATAACATTCTGTTATTCTGGGCGGTGCCTGTGGCTCAAAGAAGTAGGGTGCCGGCCCCATATGTCAAAGGTGGTGGGTTCAAACCCAACCCCAGCCAAAAAAAGTACTTCAAAGAAAAAAAAAAAAGAGTCTGTTATTCTAAGATGAGCTCCCCTCCCCCAACAAGGAGGCGCGATTTCTTCATATATAATAAACATTGTTAGAAAATTTATATATAAACAAGTATGCATACTTTTGCAAAAACAGTACTTTAAAGAGAATCTTATAGAAAACTGATAAAACAATATGAAAAAGCATTTTACTCAAAAGAAAACATAAATAAACAGCAGAGAAAATGAAGTCCAACATCAGAAAATGCATATTAAAGCTACACAATAAGAAAACATTTTGTAGTTAAAAAATTTGTGAAATGTAAAAATGTTGCTGAGGCCAGGCACTGGTGGCTCATGCCTGTAATCCTAGCACTCTGGGAGACTGAGGCCCGTGGATGGCATGAGCACCTGAGTTCGAGACCAGACTGAACTAGAGTGATACCCTGTCTCTACTAAAAATAGAAAAATTAGCCAAACATAGTGGTGCAAGCATAGGCCCAGCTATTCAGTAAGCTGAAGAAAGAGGATCACTCAAGCCCAAGAGTTTGAGGGTGCTGTGAGCTATGATGACACCTGGGCACTCTATCCAGGGTGACAGAGTGAGACTCTGTCTCAAAAAAGAAAAGTAAAATAAAAATACAAATAAATAAATATGTGGCTGAGATTGTAGGTCAGGAGGACTAATACACTGAAAATATAAGTATACTGGTAGAAGCATTCAAAAATAACTTGTCATTAGCTTTTAAAATTCACTGTGAGCCTGCCCCAAACAAGCAGCAACATGGCTACAACACAGTGTTCAGAAAAAGAGATGGAAATATTCCAGTACTCAGAAATAGAACATTTTATTCAGGAACTGATGGTAAGAATTGGGGAAAACAAAAAATTTAAGGGCAACACAAATCTATCTCACATGTATAATAGGAGCAGCATCCTCACTCCAGGTCATCTAAGGAATAGTAACAAAGTTAAGGAAATATTTAAAAATACAACAGAGTTTTATAAATTAAGGTTGTCTGTGGTAGAATTAGATTTAGGACGTATGACACTGTGGCAAAACTGCAATGGGTAAATGTTCAAATATAAAATTTTTGCCCAATTAGGGGAGGAAATTTTTTTAAAGTTAGATCAATCTTAAAAATATTGCATTTCAGAGGTTAAGAGGCCTAATATCTCCCAATTACTCCTAAATGATTGAGAATAGTCATTAACTTACACACAAGAGAAATTCCATAGACAAATTTCGTTCCCTCCACATTTAACAACTAATAGCCTACTATTTACTGAAAACAGCTGATGAACATATATTTGTATGTTATGTGTATTGCATACTACATTCTTACAATAAAATAACCTAGAGAAAAGAAAATGTCATTAGAAATTAGAAGTAACCAAAGATGCCTTGACAATACTGACCGTATTTATCAATACCCTACATTTATGTTGCCTGTTTATAATTATCTGTCTAAAATGCCTGACATCTGAAGCTGCAGACTTGAGTCTACAGTACACATCAAGAAATTCAATTTTTTTCTTGGAATGTCATGACTTTTCCCTGCATCTTGGGAGCACTCTCAGTGTCACTAGTGGTTCTTGGAATGGGTCCCTTGGTTTTATTCAAGGTTTGCGGTATTGCACTAAACGAGATGAAAAACAGGCAAGAACCGAGAGAGATCACTTTTATACTGTGATATGTAGTTTACTCAGAGCCAAACAGCTCATAAAAAGATGATTAGTGTCACACAGTGTTTTAAGCAGATACCTTAACACTTGAGCTCCCCACAGTAGCTACAGCAGGTGGCTCTAAAGCCATTACAGTAGAAGTCCGCAGGACCCTTGGTTTGGTGTTATGATCTAGCACTGCACCTCTCTGCTCATTAACATTTCCCTCGACTGCAAATGGTGCCATCTATGCTGTATGCATGTGGGCATAAGTTTGGATAGATTGTAACTTACATTGTAGATTTCTATATTTATTGTGGCAAATGATAAAATCAACTATTATATGTACATTTTATGTATTTCTAACATACCTAAGTTTTTCTTGAATTTTTTCTATTTCTGAGCCATGTGGTTTACCTGAAAGTTTTTTTTTCAAATAGTCCCAAATATCCAAAACAGTTTTTCAACATATGTGTATATACATGTAGAAAAGAGAAAATGGAGCAAAATGTAACATTTGGCGAATCTTGCTAAAAGGAATATGAGAACTTCTTAACTGTTCTTGCAACTTTTTCTGGAAGTATAAATTTATATTAAAATGAAATACTTACTATAAAGGTATCTCGATCTAATGTTTTTATAGGAAAAGTTCAAGAAAAGATAAAATGGCTCTCTAAGGAGTACAGGTTTGAGTAGAAAAGTCTCCCCTTGTGCCAAATACCACAATGTATTTGAAAAGATAATGTTATTTGGCAATTGTTTTATCCCTTGGGTAGTCTATGGGACCCATGTAGAGAAGTCCAGAATCCTAGAAAGACATTTTGAAAATAACTATTTCAGAGGTGCCCTAGTAGGTCAAGCAAGGATCTAAGATTGTGCAACCCCATGGATACCTTCTGCCTTTGGATAATGGGTTTCTTCGAGTGAATTTGAGTTATCAATGGGATACAGTGCTGGTGGGAAAGGATATGACCTCAACTTAACACTTATTAGTGGTGTGATCTCTGAGCTTCTCTTCCTCCACCTGTACTATAAGATAATTATATTTACTTCTAAAAAACTGATATAAGGATTAAGTGACAAATCTTGGTATCTTGGACACCGCAATCACAGAACATGCTTTTAATCAAGTCATTATTAACAAAAGAGTAACCAAAATCTTTTCTTTTTCTTTCTTTACATCAGTAGATTTTACGGAGAACTCCATTTTACACTGAAAAATACTATTAGAAAGGAAACTTAAATATGTTGAAATAAAAACTCTAGTCAGTATGTGAACTTCTAGGTCATTTCCTAAAGTTTGAGGCAGCAATTTTATGAAAAGCCATTTTACCTCTGATTAGCAAAATTAATAGTGCTATAGAGCAGGACAGATGTATCATCATTACACTTGTAGGGTGCAAGTTGTGAGGTGGCAGGGCCCCCACGTCTTGGGAGAACATCCGGGGAATGAACCCCCGTCTACTGACCCTCCTCAGCAAGATAACAACATATTTTCTTTAAGCTTCAACTTTTAACCCAGCAGAAGCAAAACATGTTTTCCTTAAAACTTCAGCTTTTAACTTCACAGCTGCCCTTCAAAGCAGTCACATACACTGTCCAGCTAATCTTGTAGATACGTAGTATTGCTCGTATTTTAGAGGTCACACAGTAATAATAGATTATGTTCACTTGGGAATCTGTGCATGTATCTTTTCTTATATTTAAATTGAAAATATGTCTTACTTCCTTGAGAAACAATTTTGTACTGCCTCCTTAAAAATAAAGCTGTTTGGGTACCCGGGTGCTGGTGTTAGAGAAAAACACCCCAGACCTCCCGATCCCATCTTTGCCTCTCAGTTCCATCTCTGTCTCTCATGTTTTATTTTGCCATTTCCCACTGTTCCCACTCTGGTTCGTTGACTTTTCACGTGGGTTCATTAGATACACTTAAGCGATTATATATATATAAAGCCCAAATAATAAATAAACATGCATTTAAAGATCCGTTAATGCATTTAAAGACAGAATTGTTAAACAGCCCAAAGATTACCACCCCAGGTGTACACACTTTATGTAATCCCCATGCCCAACATTGAGTGCTGGCAAAATCTGTGAATATGATGGGGTATTATTTCCATGATTAGGCTACTAATCAGTTGAACTTTGAGTTAATCAAAAAGGAGATTACCTGGTTCTGCCTTATCTAATCAGATGGGTCCTTTTTATAATCAGAAGTTTGGAGGGAACCACAATGCTAAGGACCTCAGAGCAGAGAGCTAGGAGCTAACAGCTTGAGAGCGCCCCCTAGCAGACAGTAAGAACAGGGGGATTTATTGGCTCTATGGCTGCAAGAAATGCATTCTTCCAACAGCCATGTGAGCATGAAAGACAATACAAGCTCTAGAATGGAAAGTGGCCCAATGAACATCTTGATTTCATCCTCATGAAACCTTGAGAAGAACAACCTGTTAACCCATGCCTAAACACAAGATCCATGGAAACTGTGAGATAATAAGTTTGTGCTTTAAGTCGCTAAATTTGTGATAATTTATTAAAACAGCAATATAAACCTAAATTTAAAAAATGACTGTGCTAGTGATTTTACAGGCTAAAGTAGTGGCATGTTATTTACACAAAGAAATAAAGTGAGTTTCTGGTTTCCTTTAGTCAAAGGTTTTGTGTTTGGTTCTTTTTTAAGTCATGCCAGTTTTAAATGCAATATGTTCACAAATTTGACATAGACTTTAGAAAGTTTTCAGAGATTGTCATTTCTCCATCAACTGTTCATTTATATGGAATACTTGGATCCTGCTCAAGTTTATCCATATAGACAGATCTTACAGAAAATGGAGATAACAGGCAAATTATTAACTTAAAAAGCAAATTACTGTAGCTTTTCAGTTAAGTGTAAGGCTAATCAAACGGTGTTTTTCTGACATTCGTTATGTTAGGAGTTTAATGCTCCCTCTTTTGCAAATATTTCATCATCTTCTCTCACAAATACTAAAGACCTCTGCATAGATAAAAGTGAGCTCTTCAAAAGACTTTCGGCATACACAGCATGACAAGACACAGTTTGTCTTTCTTGTTAGTGAAAAATAAATAATTTTAACACACTCAAAGTAACACCAGTGGGATTTTTATGATTTTCGATAAAGCATCACACCCACAATTACTTTTGTTTCTTTATAAATATTGTGTCTAACTCTTAACTTCTTTTTTTCTGTATTGACCATTAGTTAAAACATGGAAAGAATCTGTTCTTCACTATCTTCCTCAAGTATCATATTCATAAATAATCTCCCACAGCAGTTGAGGAAGCCTATAATTAGTCAGTTTATGCAATCTTCCTAGTGATTAGATATGGCCAAATTCGATTAAATCAGGAGTTAGAAACTACCTTTCAAAAACCTTCCCAGATTTTCCCTGTTTCATTAAGCTGCCATTATTATTTCATGTTCACATTTATTTAAATTAAGTATAATAAGAAATACCTGTCTGCAACTTGAGACACACATACTACCAAATCTCTCTCTAGTTTAAAATCCCTCCAACGTTGTGAAAGTGTGCTATTCTTCTCAAATTATAATAACATTTTTCATTACTTTCATTATTATATTGGGGATAATTTCCCAGATTGATAAGCAATAAACCAGATCTCAAACTATTTTTAATTTTGTATTTCTTAAAATACTAATAAGGTTGTTAAATATTTTTCATGTTTATATGCCATTCATTGTTTCTTCTGTCTGGAATAGATCCATGTGTCCACCCATTCTTAGTATGTTTGCTTTATTTAATTACCATGTAGCTTTAGATGTGATTCTCCAGAGACTGCACAAACATATTCCTCTGTATTTCTACAAAAAGGTATCATCATGTCAAGAAAAATTTTCTGGATTTCTCAGTTGGATCCGTGTTAATGTATTTGAAATTATCAAATAATTTTAACTTTCATATTATTAAATTAATAACAGTACATATGGTAACTGCCAATAGACAGAGTCTTGTAATTTGTTCTTTTTTTTTTTTTTTTTTTTAGACAGAGCCTCAAGCTGTCACTCTGGGTAGAGTGCCTCGGCATCACAGCTCACAGCAACCTCCAACTCCTGGGAATTGTAGTGTGTTCTTTTAAAAATACATATGTACAGGAAGGTATTATTCAAAAGATAAAATTACATTATAAACATTAAAAGCAAGAACTTTTATCTGTTTTTGGATGTTACAATTCAATATCATAAGATTTTCCCATATTTTATCTTTAACAGTAAATAGTGATTTTATTCAAGCATACATAATTTTCTTTCAATTTTTGACATTTGCTAACATACTATTTGATAACTGCTATGTTTTATATTTAAGAAATTAATTCGCTATTGTTTATGTAACAAATGATATTCCAGTCTTTTTCAATGTTTCCCTTCTTTCCCAAATCAGGCGTGCCTGTTGTTTAAAAAGATATATTTTTTGAACAAACTACATGGTTCAGTCTACTAAGACTTATGCCTAGATATTTCTAATCTATAAAGTGATAAAATCGTTACAAATTTCAATGACTATCATTATTATGCCCATAACTTAAGAATACATACTGTGAGTTTTAAATAAAAATATACACACTCCATCTCAAGAAAGGTATTAGTTCCTGTAGTCTGCGGAAAACTTATATAACTCAGTGAGATAAATTTATCCAAAAAGTTTTGAATTTTTTCTACTTATAATGTGGCAGAGATATTTCAAATTATGTCTATTCCTTGTTTTCGTCATATATATAACATATATATTTGCAGTTATATATGTAAAATAATTGCACTCACAGGTTATGTTAGATTTTTAATCTATATTATCTTAAATTATCTAAAAATGTATAAAATTTTATAAATGGAACGATTCCATCAATAGACAAAGTGTAGCAAAAACTTGTTTAGATGGATAGCATGTAATTTCTGCACAAGTCTGTTTAGGAAATACATCACTGGATACCCATCAGCAATCTTGCTGTGATATAGGAACATAAAGATTAAAGTAATTAATTAGTTAATTAATTAATTAAGTTAATGTACAAACTGAAAGATATCTGGCCCTTCTTTTAAATAAGTATATAGTTTGCTATTCTTGTTGTTAACGACTTTCCACAAATTTAATGGCTTAAGAAAATGCATATTGCTGGGCTGGATAGCTCGCTCTTGTAATCCTCGGACTCTGGGAGGCTGAGGCAGATGAATCGTTTGAGTTTAGCAGTTTGAGACCAGCCTGAGCAAGAGAGAGACCCATCCCTCCTAAAAACAGAAAAACTAGTCAGGTGTGGTGGTGGGCACCTGTAGTCCCACAGTCTCAGCTATTCAAGAGGCGGATACAAGAGGATGGCTTGAGCCCAGGAGATTGAGGTCGCTGTGATCTGTGACGCCACAGCTCTTACAAAGAGTGACAAAGTGAGACTCTGTCTCAAACAAAACAGTAAGACACACTTACAGTTCAGAAGTCCAAATTGAGTCTTTACAGGGTTGACATCAAGGGATTGGCGGGGTTGGCTTCTCCTGGGGGGTTCTGGAGAATCCGCTCCTTGCTCTTCTGTCCGTCGGCGGCTGCTGACTCTCTTCGGCTGCGGCTACGTTACTCTCATCCCTGATTCCTGCGTCTCAGGGATTCTTCTTTTCCCTTCTTCTTTCCTTTTGTAAGGGCCCTTGCGATGACACTGGGCCCACTTGTGTATTCCTATATGATAACCCTTTCTAAATATTTTTAAGCTAATCACATCTGCAAATCCCCTTTACCAAGGACAGTAACTTGTGCTCGGCTTGTGGGGTCGGGACCTGCACATCTTCCAGGGTCATTATTTGGTCCAGCCAAAGCAGCATCAACTTAACCTTTAAAATGAGAAAATATGATATAAACCATTCTCTAGAAATTAGTAAAGCCTTACCTACTCTTTGTAAAACAGGTCTGTTTTTCACATAATAAGCCCATATGAACTATATAATGCCTTAGGCAGAAGTCTATCACATCATTTATTTTTCTAACTCAAAGTACAACTGTCAAAACACTGTTAATATCCTGAGAACAGAAGGTACATTTAGAAACTGCCTATTTAAAAAGATGCTTGTTTTACATATTCAAATATGCAGAAAACAAATGTATTAAGACCCATTAAGAAATAAGGAAAATTCATTCTCATTTCATAATGTACCCTGATCTTTAGCTTAAAGGCTGACTCTACTACCAGAAAGGCTATAAAATATACTTTAAAAAGGGAGCATATATTCTTTATAAATAATACCATATGAGGAAAATAACTCATTCTAGAATTTGGGGATTTTTTTACCTTCATACATTTCATCTGCCTGTGCTTATAACACCATTTGTCTTTGAAAGAAAATTATCATGAAAATGCTCAAGGGGCAGACAATACCTTAAATAAGTAAATAAACATAAATATAAAAACATTATTTGGCCCATTGATTATTTTTCTATCTCAAAATTTAAATACTCCACTTTCCATTACACTATTGGGCCCAGCTTCTGCTGAGAACATGGAAAATAAATACAATTAATCATATTTTTATAGAATATAGTCTCCACTTTAACTGTGATATATATTTGAATATAAATTAATTGTTAGCATTTGTTCTGTCTCGTAGTGTTACTATTTACTCCGTGGGTGGAAGAGTTAATACGCTAAAGTAGAATGAAAAATTTGGTTTTCTTAGATATACTCAAGTTAACAATACAAATAAAAGAGTCTTAGAAAGCAAAGTTTCCTTCAGTCCAAAAAAAGTTGAGAATTTAAAGCATCTCATCTTTTTTTTTTTAGTGATGGTTAATCAGATATGTTTAAATTAAATTACAAACCCATACGCCTGTACATAATTGTATGTTTACTTAACCATGTTAGGGCATTATTTATTTACCAAATATTTAATTATAGACACTATTATATTTTCATACCATTCAGAAAATAGTATTTAATGGCCTACTATTTGCTAGGCACTGTTTTAGAAATGGGGCATAGAGCAAGCAGTTAGCAAACTCATAAAATTTCTACCTTCACAATGCTGTCCAGGAGCCAGCTAGCATGGCTGGTGAAAGCCACTTGCATCATATTTAGGACTTCATATCAACCATAGAGGAAGTATTGATGTCACAGACTAAATTATATGCTTAGAACTTTCTATTGAGATTTTTCTAAATGTTTTTTTTCCAGAAGACTTGAAAGTGAGAATGGGGAAGGATTTACTGATCACTGGATTAGATAAGGTAGAAACTAATCATCCGGGGGAATCAGAGAAAAGTCTCATCGTTAAACAGCATGAAGTTTCAGTTTCTGTTACAGATAGCACATTCAACGTAGGATAACTCAACACAGAGAAGTTATAAATAAATGTGTAGGTGCAGGGAAATTTTAATGGTTGATGCAACAAGTCAAGGCTAATTGCTGCCAGAAATTCTTTCTAGTCTGAAAGAGATGAGGAAAGGGAGATGTTTCAGGGAAGAATTTCTAGTAACTGAGAAGAGTTACTAGAATTGGGAAAAAGTTAACGAGAACTTTTGTTTGGCAGAACAAGGGTTTGGCAGACTGGGAGTGCCTTGAAAGTATCAATGGTATTTAAGCAAAAATTAGATAGCTTAAAACAAACTTGAAGGAGATCCTGTTGACAAAATCCATGCACATTGGTGCCCTGGGGTAGAGTTTGCATAATTAGAAATCGTGGAGATCCTACTGAGGTTATTAATCATAATTTAAAAGTTAGAAAACTCCATAGTTATTTTCTTCAGCCATGTTTACATTCAGCCAAGAAAAGAGCCCCAAGAAAGCTGGATTTCAATGGAGGTACAAGTTCTGACAGCGTGAGAGGACTATAGACCATCTATTGTCTATAAGATTCGGCATGATCTGGTTTCTTGAAATTATCTTTTATTTTTATTTATGAATATTAATTGTCTATTTTTTGAGACTTAGGGAAAAATAAGAAGAAGAAGTTAATTGATGACGCCATACTGAACCTCAGAGTCAAAGCATTCTACAATAGACATACTCTTATTTGACAATGTGAATGTTACTTTTTTTGCATTACTATTATTATTATTGCTTATTACTTCATTGCAGCAATCACCTGATTTCTTTTCTGAGTGTATTTATCTTTGTTGGTTCTTTATGAGGTTTTTGTTTCTAGTCCTTATCTTAAACATTGTTTTGTTGTTTAATTTTAAGCCTTTTTAATTTTGTGAAGGTAAAAAGTGGAAACCTAACAAATACATGTATATGTAGGAATGTGACTATAATTCAAACGTGATCATGAATATTCTTGTTATGGTTGTTTTCCTTTACATAACTCCTAAGGAAAGAAGAGGGGAAATTATAGAATAGAAGTAGAGAAAAGTTTAGGTTTATATAGATCTTGTGACATTGAAAGATACTTAGAACTAAAGTACTAAAGAGATTAAGGTGTGTGCAGAGCTATAATCCTAGCATTCTGGGAGACTGAGACAGGTAGATTGCCTGAGCTCACATGTTCTAGACCAGCCTAAGTCAGAGTGAGACCTTGTCTCTAAAAATAGCAGGGAGTTACTTTTAACAACAGGAGCTTGTCATCCCAACTACTTGGGAGATTGAGGCAAGAGAATTGCCTGAGACCAAGAGTTGAAGTTGCTGTGAGCTATGATGCTATGGCACTCTACCCAGGCAATGAAGTGAGACTCTGTGTCAAAAAAAAAGAGAGAGATTAAGGTGTGAAGAGAAATGTAATTCCATCTTGGATGCCAGCCCTCCATGTTGACTTCTGATTAACTCCAGTCCAGGGAATACCTCCTGATTTCTATCATATTTTATTCACTGTCCTTGTGCATAAGACCATTTACTCACTATAAATTTTGCCCCCTTATATGAAAGCAAACTTGACATTCATTAACTAAACTATAAGCTACAAACTTGACATTCTAAAAACTAAACTATAAGCTACAATGTTCATTGCATTCTTGTTCTGTAGGTTTGTTTTAACTGTCTCAAGGATAGCAAATGTACCCTTGCCCTATGGTATACGAGCCCTGGGTCTGTGGAGTGACACTGAACAAGGTGCTAGGCAATGAGAACAGAGCTGAAGAATGGGATGCTAAAAGTGAAAATGATGAAGATATTGCCATTTTAGTAATGACTAGGTTTAGGATATTTCCATGTTGTAAGCAGCTGAAAGTCTATTAAGTATTAACCAGGGCATTGTAAGAGTCAATGTATCCTAATTAGAATAGGACTAGAAGGAGTAGCAGTGAGCCAGTGTCTTAGTCATCACAATTCTCCGGAGAAACAACAGCAATAGGATATGTGTGTGTAGATGGGATACAGATAAAGACGAGAGAGAGACGTGGAGAGAGAGAGAGAGACAGAGAGAGATGCACCAGAGATTGATTTTAAGGAGTTGGTCCACATTGTGAGAACTGGTAAGTTCCAAAAACAAAATCGATAGGGCAGGCTGGAAACTCAGTTCTACGTTATAGTCTTCAGACAATTCTTTCTTTGGAAAACCTCAATCTTTGCTCTAGCAAACTGATTAAAGGAAGACCATCCACATCATGAAGGGTAATATGCTTTACTTAAAACCTACTGATTATAAACTTTAATCACATCTGAACAATTTTCACAGCAACATTTAGACTAGTGTTCGACAAAAGACGACAGCAGCAACAACAAAACAACACTTAGCACCATAGTCTAGCTAAGTTGATGCCTAAAATTAGCCTTTACAGCCAGGAACTAAAACCTCTAAGGAATTAAAAAAGAATCTTCTGGAAATATAAAACTGAAAAGAAAGGGTTAGCAGCTGGTCGGTTTGTAGCAAGAACATTAAATGCTGATACTTCAGGAGAGAAGCATGTCGGTGTGGTTTGAGATCTAGAAGCTGGAATAAGAAGTAGCTAGTTAAATAGTAAGCTAGTTTAATAGTCATCGACTCTTCAAAATATGCTTTTGAATGTATTATCCTTTTCAAGTTAACCATCATTACATTCCTAAAAGCTTAATACTTTCTTTTCACTCATTCACATAACAAGTATACTGAGAGGTTGCTATGCGTCAACATGGGTTTCTATGGAATTGCAGTGGAGGACAGTCTCTGCCTCCTTCAACATTCTGGAGGAAGGAGATGACACGTAGAAAAATGAAATGGTATAATTGGGTTTTAGCCTTCATATGAAAGCTATAAATTAGCTCTATATTAGGGCTGAGTACATTGGATACTTTTTCTTCCATTCTTGAGATACTTTGCTAAGAAGAATATGTTCCAGCTCCATCCATGTAAACACAAAAG
>CAUYRH010165942.1:0-35691 GCA_963574655.1 Perodicticus potto | reverse complement strand
AAAAATGTTTTAAGGTCTTCTTTTGTTCCTGAGTTCTACACAAAGTATTTAAAGTGTCTCTCAGTTGAAATTGTTTTTTTAAATCATTGGGGTAAATCTTCCCTTAATTGTTTTACACTTGTATTTTAATCTTAGAAGAATAAGTGATTGGAAAGTGATCAATTCTTGTTCTGTGGTTTTGAACATATAATTAAAATCATTAAGAATTAAATCATTGTTTACCATAAACAAAGTTGGGTTTTTTAAAAGGAGACTCTAAGACTTGGCTTCACTCTTGATTAATAAAGGCTGACAAATCACTTTCTGGTACAGTCGTATGTTTGCCCTGTCATTTCAGGGCTCCAGGCCATCATAGCACCATCTGGCATATACACTATTGGGATTCAGGTATGAACCTTTGAAAATCAGGAATGAGACCTGAGTGTATATACTAGTCAAGGTTTTCCAGAGAAGTAGAGTGTGTGTGTGTGTGTGTGTGTGTGTAAAGAAAGAGATTATGAGGAATTGGGTCACACAATTACGGAGGCAAGCAAGTCTCAAAATCTGCAGGGTGACCCTGCAAGCTAGAGGCCTAGGAGAGCTGATGGTTTAGTTCCCATTTCAAGACCGAAGACCTAAGATTCAGGAGAGCCAATGTTAATAGTGCTTATTCAAAGGCCAGTGAGCCAAGACCAAGGAAGACCTGATGTTTCAGGTAGAATCCAAAGGCAGGAAAAAAGCCAACGTCCCAGATCAAAGGTAGTCAGGAAGGAGAACTCAAACTTGGGGAAGGATCAGCCTTTTTGTGCTATTCAAGCCTTCAACTGATAGAATGTGTCTCATTCACATTAGGGAGGACAATCTGCTTTGACCAATTTAAATGTTAGTGTCATCTAAAAACATCCTCATAGAAACACCTAGAACAGTGGTTCTCAACTTTCTTCCGCAGCCCTTTAATACAGTTCCTGTGGGTCACGCCCCACAGATTGAGAACCGCTGACCTAGACTAATGTTTGACCAAATATCTTGGTCCCCTGTGTCCCAGTAAGTAACAAATAAAAATTTCTCTTTTTTTGAGACAGAGTCTCACTTTGTCACCCCCAGTAGACTGCAATGGTGTCATAGCTCACAACAACCTCAAACTCTTGTGCTCAAGCGATTCTCTTGCTTCAGCCTCCCAAAAAGCTGGGACTATAGACACCCGCCACAACACCAGGCTATTTAGAGACAGAGTCTCACTCTGTCTTAGGTTGGTCTCAAACTAGTGAGCAAAAGCAATCCACCCGCCTTGGCCTCCCAGAGTGCTACGATTATAGGTGTAAG
Organism: Perodicticus potto; assembly: GCA_963574655.1. NCBI lineage: Eukaryota > Metazoa > Chordata > Mammalia > Primates > Lorisidae > Perodicticus > Perodicticus potto. The sequence continues at coordinate 34,389 of CAUYRH010165942.1, read as the reverse complement.
CCACTACACCTGGCCCCTAACGCATAAAATTTACCATCACAACATGTTAGTTGAATTGTTGGGGATGATGTGCAAAAGTATCCAATATAGACTTGGCACCCGTAGCACAGTGGTTACAGTGTCAGCCACGTACATCAAGGCTGGGGGGTTCCAAACTGACAACTTCAGCAAAAAATAGCCTGGCATTGTGGCAGGTGCCTGTAGTCCCAGCTACTCAGGAGGCTGAGGCAAGAGAATCGCCTAGACCCAAGAGTTGGAGGTTATTGTGAGCTGTGATGCAATAGCACTCTACTGAGGGCAACAGAGTAAGATACTGTCTCAAAAAAAAAAAAAACAGTATTCAATATACATATCCCTAGCTGAGGAGATGAACTCAACAATGAAACCCAACAGAATACATCTGTCTGACAGTATTACTTAGAGACAGCATTGCCTACTCTGTAACATGCCTATTAACCAGAACTACTGAGAATGTTATAATTTCTTTCCAGGTAGCCAAAGAAAGCTCATTCTATAGTAAAGCAATGTTCCACTTTGATCTTACCTTCATTCAGACAAAGACTCTTGCCTATACCAAAGGGCGAGGTGGTGAGAACATATGAAACACCCATCTATGCCTAAGAAACTCATAACTGAACCCCTCTCAAAGGCAAACTGATCTTCTTTCAAGGCTTTAGCAATTAAATGTGACTGACTTCTATAATCCTAACACTCTGGGAGGCCAAAGCAGGAGGATCCCTTGAGCTCAGGAGTTCAAGACCAGCTTGAGCAAGAGCAAGACCCTGTGAGTACTAAAAATATTAAAAAAAAAAAAAAAATTAGGCTGGGCATGATGGCTCATGCCTGTAAACCTAGTACTCTGGAAGGCTGAGGCAGGTGGATTGCTTGAGCTCAGGAGTTCAAAAGCAGCCTGAGCAAGAGCGAGACCATGTCTCTATACTAAAAATAGAAAAACTATTTTTCTAGGCTAGGTGTTGTGACGGGCACCTGTAGTCCCAGCTGTACAGGAGGCAGAGGCAAGAGGATCTCTTGAGCCAAAGAGTTTGAGGTTGCTGTGAGCTATGATGCCACAGCACTCTACCAAGAGTGACAAAATGAGACTCTGTCTCAAAAAAAAAAAAAGTTAAGTCTGACTAAACTCATTTTTTTCGTTGAACAAATCTGACCAGTCACAGACATTTCTGAGATTTTAAACCCCAGGAATTAGTAGCAGAAATGGTACTGAGATCCACCAGGGGATTCTTGGACCTTTCCTCCAAGAATGATGGAGTTTATCACCCAAGTTCCCAGACTCATGCATAGCAGCCCTAGGTTCACATTTCAAGGATGATTAAATTCAGTGTCTGTTACTTGGTCATGGTGCTTTTCTCTTTCTGGGCTGCCGTTGCTTCTTTGTAAAGTAAGTAGTCTAACCACACAAGCATGTGATGTCCCTCACTGTTACACTTTTTTTTTTTTTTTTTTGGAGACAGAGTCTCACTCTGTCACCCTCAGTAGAGTGCAGTGGAGTCATGATAGGTCAGAGCAACCTCCAACTCTTGGGCTCAAGTGATTCTCTTGCCTCAGCCTCCCTGAGTAGCTGGGACTACAGGCATCCACTACAATACTTGGCTATTTTTAGAGAAAGGGTCTTGCTCTTGCTCAGACTGGTCTAGAACTCCTGAGGTCAAGCCATTGACCAACTTCGGTCTCCCACAGAATTATAGGCATGAGCCACTGCACTCAGCCATGTTTTGTTTTGTTTTTTTAAGAGATTGGGCCCCGGCTAGGTGCCCGTAGCTCAGTGGTTAGGGCACCAGCCACATACACCATGGCTGGTGGATTCGAACCTGGCCTGGGCCTGCTAAACAGCAATGACAACAACAACAACAAAAGAAAATAGTCAGGTGTCATGGCAGGCACCTGTAGTCCCAGCTACTTGGGAGGCTGAGACAAGAGAATTGCTTAAGTCCAAGAGATTGAAGTTGCTGTGAGCTGTGACATCACGGCACTCTGAGGAAGACATAGTGAGACTCTGCCTCAAAAAAAAAAAAAAAGATTGGGTCCCACTCTGTCACCCATGCTGAAATGCAGTGGCTCCATCATAGCTCATTGCAGCCTTGAACTCCTGATCTCAAGCAATCCTCCCTCCTCAGCCTCCCAAAGTGCTGGAATTATAGGTGTGAGGCACCATGCCTGGTTCACACCTGTAATCCTAGAACTCTGGGAGGCCAAAGCAAGTGGATAGCTTGAACTCACAAGTTTAAGACCAGCCTAAGCAAGAGCAATAACCTGTCTCTACTAAAAATAGAAAAACTGGCCCAGTTTGGTGGTGTGTACTCCCAGCTATTTAGGAGACTGAGGCAGGAGGATTGCTTGAACCCAAGAGTTTGAAGTTGCTATGAGCTATGATGACACCATAGCACTCTACCCAGGGTGACAGAGTGAGTCTCTGTCTCAAAAAAAAAAAAAGTCATCTTTATACTAGTCATCCTAAACATCATGCATGAGAAAGGTCGGCAGTGATGCCTTTTTGGTCTTGGTTGCCTTCTATGATGACAATGCTAAGAATCAAAGTTTTTCTGAAGATGTCTCTTGTGTGTGACATTTTTACCACTTCCTCTTTTACTTCTTCCCAACCAGAATTGTTGATCTTGTGGGTACTTCATTCTATTCTATAAAACCCAGGTATGTGGCAATCTGGGAGGCTGAGGAGGGTAATTGCCTGATCAAAGTTTGAGACCAGCCTAAGCAAGAGTGAGACCCCATCTCTAAAAAATAGCCAGGCATTGTGGTGGGTGCATGTCATCCCAGCTACTCAGGAGGCTGAGGCAAGAGGATTGAGATTGCTATGAGCAGCAATTGTTATAGATGCCACAGCAGTCTACTGAGGATGACAAAGTAATACTCTGTCTCAAAAAAAAAAAAAAACCCAGACATGGGACGGCGCCTGTGGCTCAAAGGAGTAGGGTGCTGGCCCCATATACTGGAGGTGGTGGGTTCAAACCCGGCCCCGGCCAAAAACTTTAAAAAAAAAAAACAAAAACAGACAAAACAGTTATCTGGCTTATCCTTCAATATCCAAAGTGAGGCAGTGCCCAACCCATTTATACGCCACAGGGCAGAAGGCTAGGCAGGCCAGAGTGTGAAAACAGAGGACTGGGAGCTAGGACACTAGGAAAGCCAGCAGAACTTTTTGCCAGTTTGTCCTGATAGGCAGAAGAATGGACGTGTGCCATTTAGTTCTTGGGGAAGGCAATTGAAAGAAGGTGTCAGGCAAATTCCTATAGCCGCCTTAACTATGGGCCCACCCTTCCTCTCTCTGGAGAACTATGAACCAAGAGGCAAAAGTCACTGTATATCCTGCTAGAAATAGGAACCAGCAATGTCCTTTCTGGCTAGGTCATCCAACTCCCAGAAGAAGGAGACAGGGTGTGCAGTTCTTTTCTTACCTGGTAAAAAGATGATGAAGTCTAGACCCACCAGACAGCAAACCAGCACTTTATATAATATCCAGTCATGGTCAGACCAGAAATTTTCATTCTGAAACTGATGGATACCTACAGTATCCAGAAACAGTAACTGTAACACTCCCAGGCCTGCTATAAGTCCAGCACTGGCAAATGAAGGGAGCCCTGCAGCTTGTGGGAAGAAGGCATTGAAACAGGCCTATCAGTATCAGGACCACTCCTGAGAAGCAGCGCTGCAGCTTACTACGATCCCCAGGGGCCGGGCTGTCCCCACACTGCCTTATACTCCTGGTGTTCTTTCCCAGGACTGCAGCCTGCACCATGCCTGGAGTGAGAAATGAGGCTGTGCACAGGGCTCACACCCCAAGTCTCTGCAGGGAGCCCAGATGAGCGATTGTTCCCCAGGCAGCTACATCATGGCAGCACTGGAGTCCAGAGCTCTTTCCCAACCATGGTGTAGCAGGGTGGAAGAGCATATGACCCTTGGAGAGCATATGACCCCTAGCTTGGGGCACCACCCTTAGCTCTGAGGTTGGGATGGTGCCACTCAGCAGGCAGCTCCTAGTATACCCTAGCCTTGGGTCTCAGCTTTCCAGCCTAAGAAGGCCCAGGCTTAGGGAGGGTGTCCATTTCTGCTGCTTCTAGCTTTGACTGAAGGCATTCACCTGGGCTGATCCAAGGCCCAACTATAGTAGGGACACTGGGGTCTAGTGGGTGTGATCCCTACTCTTGTCCTTATGTCAAGCTTCCTTTCTCTGCCTTATGGCAAAAGCAGCCCCTACTCCCTGATACAAAGCTGTCCTCACAACTGTATACCAAGGAGAGCTTCCTTTAGACAAGGGAATTAGTTCAAGAGCCAGGTTCACAACATGTACTCTAGAGCCTATTTGGACTGCAGAAGTGAGGGCCAGGCGCAGTGGCTCACACCTATAATCCCAGCACTTGGGAAGCCAAGGCAGGTGGATTGCCTGAGCTCACAAGCTCGAGACCAACCTGAGCAAGAACGAGACCCCATCTCTAAAAAATAGCCGGGTGTTGTGGCAGGCACCTGTAGTCTCAGCTACTTGGGAGGCTGGGGCAAAAGGATCACTTGAACCCAAGAATTTGAGGTTGTTGTGAGCTATGACGCCACAGCATTCTACCTGGGGTGACCACCTGAGACTCTGTCTCAAAAAAAAAGACTAGAAGTGGCCTGCTGAGATCTGGACGCCTTTCAGCACAATGGGAATTTCTCACTGGCCTCTCTGGGCTTTGAGCTGCCTGGAAGTGCTGGGGACAGGGTGTTGTCCAACTGCCTCTACCCTAGCCCTGTGGGATCCTTTTCTTGGTGATTTTCCTGCCTTTTGTTACAGAAAATTAAAAAAAAGAAATCCAAGGTCCACTTCCTAGAACTGTGGGTGCCAGTGGGGGTCATTGGAAACCTGGGTCCTGTCCTTACCTTGGTAGGAACATTGTGTTCCCAACTTGAAGTTGCTTGTCCAGTCCTCGCATGCTAAGGGCCCTGGGCAAGCTCCAAATTGGAGGGGGTTGGGGTAAGCAAGGACACAGCCAGCTGGGTTTAAGGGACGTCAGGGAAGGGAGGTTCTAATAGATATCTAATCCCAGAATAACTCTACGTGATCCCCAAGTTGGGGCCTGAACTGACATGGGAGGGATAGGAAAGGGCGGAGGAGCAGCAGCTGCTCAACCCATACACACCCTGGCACTCCCCAAGTACAATCTCCAGCATAGCAGTGTCCCTGGACCTCCTCATCAGACTCTTGTCCTCTCTACCTTGGACATCCTTTCTGAGGATCAGCGACCCATCCCTGCCAGGGGTGTGGGGATCTCATTCAGGAGGTAAGGTCTCTGCTCAGCACCTCCCTTCCATCCTTCATCTCTAGGACTCCCACAGTGCTTACCACGTTGTTATAGAGTTTCTTCTAAGCTCTTGTTCCCCTGTTGCCCCCTTCAACAGTGACTTGCCATGAGAACAGAAACTCAAAGTTCCATCTTTGCCCTCCACTATCCTTTATCTCTGCCCCATTTTGAAACTTGCCTATAGTTGCTATTCACCTTCCTCACCTCCCTTTCTTGCTACAACCTAATGGTCCCCATCCCCAGTGACTTCCACTAACAGAGAACCAGTGCACAGGATGGCTCTCTAGAATCTCAGCAGAAAACTCCTTTTCCCACCCTGCTGCAAGAACTGCCTTCTCAGGACTCATTCAGCCCTCTTGGTCTTCTTCCTGGTTCTCATTCTCACCTCTGCTGCCAGCTTTAATTGTACACAGTTAAATGTTAGAGTCCCAGGGCTCCACTCTAGGCTCTTTCTCCCTTTCTGGGGAATTAATTATGTCAGAAACAGTGTGGCTTTAAGTATTACCACCAAGCTGCTCACTCTGGATTTATAACTCCAGTTGAGATACTACCCTGAACTCTGTCCCACTGACTGCTTGACATTTCCACTAATCCAGGGGTCCCCAGCCTTTTTGGCATCAGGGACAAGTTTCATGAAAGACAATTTTTCCATAGGTGAGAGGAGAAGAGGATGGTGCAGGAGGTGGAACTCAATAGCTCAGGTGGTGATACAAGTGCTGAGGAAAGGCTTGCACACTGCTCACCTCCTGCTGTGCAGTCCAGTTCCTGACAGGCCAAAGACTGATACCCTTTTGGCACCAGGGATTAGTTTCATGGAAGACAATTTTTCCATGGACTGGGGGTGGAGTGAACAGATAATGGGACAGGAGGCAGAGTTCAGGCTGTGATGCTGTGTGGCCTGGTTCCTAACAGGCCAGAGATCACTCCACTGCCCAGGGCTGGGGGACCACAGCACTAGGCTGTGCTAAAGTTGTCCCTAATATCCTTTTGGCATCAGTACTCCCTATCCAGTGTACCACTCTTCCTATCTTGGTGGCATCTTATACACCTCCCTTCAGCTAGCACCTCTAACCAGTCCACTGCTGGATCCCATCAACTCTTCTTGTTTTTTGGGGTTTTTTTCCTTTTTTTGTGGAGACAGAGTCTCACTTTATCACCCTCGGTAGAGTGCCGTGGCATCACACAGCTCACAGCAACCTCCAACTTCTGGGCTTAGGCGATTCTTTTGCCTCAGCCTCCCGAGTAGCTGGGACTACAGGCACCTGCCGCAACGCCCGGCTATTTTTCTGTTTTGCAGTTCAGCTGAGGCCGGGTTTGAACCCACCACCTTCAGTATATGGGGCCGGCGCCCTACTCAGTGAGCCACAGGCACCGCCCCCATCAACTCTTCTTTAAAAACCCTCACCTGCTCTCCACGCCTTGGTCTTAATATTTGGCCCTAGTCCCAATCTTAGTAACTCCCTTAGATCATTTATTTTTAAAATGCGAATTTTGCACCCCATCAACTCCTGCATACCATCCTCAGAGTCTTAACTAATGCAAGTTCACACTATCCCTGCAAAGGCGTGTGATCCAGGCCAGAGCCTCTCCACTATCTCTTCACTCCAACCAATGGAAACCTGCAAATTTTGCCTTTTTTTCTTTTTTCCTTTTTTTTTTTTGAGACAATCTCATTCTGCTGCCCCAGCCTAGAGTGCCTTGGCATCACAGCTCACAGGAACCTCAAACTTCTGGGCTCAAGCAATCATCCTGCCTCAGCCTCCCAAGTAGCTGGGACTATAGGTGCTTATAACAATGCCCCGTTAATTTTTCTTTTTTTTTTTTGGTAGAGACAGAGTCTCACTTTATCGCCCTTGGTAGAGTGTCGTGGCATCACAGCTCACAGCAACCTCCAACTCCTGGGCTTAGGCAATTCTCTTGCCTCAGCCTCCTGAGTAGCTGGGACTACAAGTGCTCGCCACAACGCCCAGCTATTTTTCTGTTTTGCAGTTTGGCCAAGGCCGGGTTTGAACCTGCCACCTTCGGTATATGGGGCTGGCGCCCTACTCGATGAGCCACAGGCGACATCCTAATTTTTCTATTTTTAGCAGAGATGATGTGTCACTCTTGCTCAGGCTGGTCTTGAACTCCTGAGTTCAAGCCATCCACTGCCTCAGCCTTCCAGAAACACATTTTTGTTACATGGATATCTTTTATAATGTTTAAGTCAGGGCTTGTAGTGTACCCACACCCAAATAGTACACCCAAATAGTGTTCATTGTACCCTAATAGTGTTCATTGTACCCTATAGGTAAGTGTTTACTCCTTTCCTCCTTTCCCTGCTCTCTTCTTTTTTATTTTTTATTTATTTATTTATTTTGAGACAGTCTCACTATGTCACCCTCAGTAGACTGCTGTAATGTCACAGCTCACAGCAACCTCAGACTCTTGGGCTTAAGCAATTTTCTTGCCTTAGCCTCCCAGGTAGCTGGGACTGCGGGTGCAGTGGTTCACACCTGTAATCCCAGCACTGTGGGAGACTGAGGAGGGAGAATTTCTTGAACTCAGGAGTTTGAGACCTGCCTGAGTGAGAGTGAGACCCCCGACTCATAAAAAAATGAAAAACCGGTTCGGCACCTGTGGCTCAAGGGGCTAAGGCGCCAGCCACGTACACCTGAGCTGCTGGGTTCGAATCCAGCCTGGGCCTGCCAAACAACAATGACGGCTGCAACCAAAAAATGACCAGGCGTTGTGGCAGGCGCCTGTAGTCCCAGCTACTTGGGAGGCGGAGGCAAGAGACTCGCTTGAGCCCAGGAATTGGAGGTTGTTGTGAGCTGTGATGCCACAGCACTCTATCCAGGGTGACAGCTTGAGGCTCTGTCTCAAAAAAAAAAAAATGAAAAACCCAGCCAGGCACTGCAGCAAGCACCTGGAATCCCAGCAGCTTCCAGAGGCTGAGGCTGTGGGATGCCCACAGCCCGAGTCTGAGGTTGCAGTGAGCTATGACACCATTGCACTCTGCTAAGGGCATGGGTTTGGACTCTGTCTCAACAACAACAACAACAAAAATAAGCAAAGAAATAAAAATTAAAACAACAAAAAATTACCAAGTAGCTGGGACTACAGGTGCCAGCCACAACACCTGGCTATTTTCCTCTTTTTTATTGTCATCGTTGTTAGCAGGCCCAGGCTGGGCTGGAACCCACCAACTCCAGTGTATGTGGCTGGAGCTGTACCCACTTGTTGTGCCCAGGAGTTTCACAAGGACCACACTGCCAAACAAGCCAAATTTACACCAGAGTCCTTTTATTGAAGAACCAGCTGGTGACTGCCTCGGTGTCCCAACATGGGGTTTCTAAGAGCAGCCCTGAGTACTTAAGGAGTCGGGGTTTTTTTTTTTTTTTTTTTTACAGAGGCTCACTCAGTAGAGTGCTGTGGCATCACAGCTCACAGCAACCTCCAGCTCTTGGGCTTAGGCAATTCTCTTGCCTCAGCCTCCCAAGTAGCTGGGACTCTGGCTATTTTCTTTTTTTTGGCTGGGGCCAGGTTTGGCCGGGGCCACCCTCGGTATAGGGGGCTCGTGCCCTACGTATTGAGCCACAGGCGCCGCCCCAAGGGGTCGGGTTTTTAAGGCTTGGTCTGCATCTTGGTTGGCATGCAGGCTGTCTAGGTGCATTTGGATGGGGTAGCAAGCAAGCATTGCAAAAAAGCAGAATTTTGTAGTTAGTTATACATTATACATCTTTGTTTTAATATTTTCCCCCCATACATCTTAGTTTCAGTACTTTCCCTCCATACATCTTAGTTTCAGTAATTTCCCCACCTGCTATTGTTTAAAAGTCAGTCTGAGCTCGGCGCCTGTGACTCAAGCGGCTAAGGCGCCAGCCACGTACACATGAGCTGGCGGGTTTGAATCCAACCTGGGCCGGCCAAACGACAATGACGCTGCAACCAAAAAATGGCTGGGCGTTGTGGCTGGCACCTATAGTCCCAGCTACTTGGGAGGCAGAGGCAAGGGACTCGCTTGAGCCTAGGAATTGGAAGTTTATGTGAGCTGTGATGCCACGGCACTTTATCCAGGGTGACAGCTTGAGGCTCTGTCTCAAAAAAAAAAAAAAAAAAAGTCAGTCTGGGAACAGTTGGTACTTCTTGGTCTATTTCCCAGGGAGTAAGCCAAGCAAGAAACTGGGAATGAACTAGAAGCAAAAAATTATTAGTACTTTCTCATTTATCTTGGGAGTAAACTACATTTATTTCATTTCATTTGAAAGCCTGCAGTCTGGAAATTTCCTAGGAGTTAACTGGTATTTTTCCATTATAGCCTACGTCTGACACCTTTCTGTCTTACCCTAGGACCACTAGGCCTATCACACAGAGCTACAGGCACTAAGCCCCTGCTCTCTTCTTGGTTTCCAATGACCTTTATATCTCTCTGTCCCCATGTGTGCCAATCAGTTTCCAATTATTAGTACCAATTCCTGATTTTTTGATGATGACATGGAATGTATTTATTTTTTTGAGACACAGTCTCAAGCTATCACCCTGGGTAGAGTGTCATGGTGTCTCAGCTCACAGCAACCTCAAACTCTTAAGCTCAATCAATCTTCTTGTCTCACCCTCCCAAGCAGCTGGGACTACAGGCGACCACCACAATGCCTGGCTAGTTTTTCTATATTTAGTAGAGATGAGGTCATGCTCTTTATGAGGTTGGTCTTGAAGTCCTGAGCTCAGGCTATCCACCTGCCTCAGCCTCTCAGAGTGCTAGGATTATAGGTGTGAGACACAAAATTTTTGATACTCCTACAGAAGGTGGAGTCTAATTTCCCCCTCTTTAAATATGGGCCAGCCTTAGTGACTTTGCTTCTATTGAATAGAATGGGGCAGAGTGACATTTCTGAGAGTGACTCCTAAATTGTGGTTAGGAAAGAGGATAGAACTTCTACCAAAAGGCCAGGCGCAGTGACTCACACCTGTAATCCTAACATTCTGGGGGGCCGAGGCAGGTGGATTGCTTGAGCTCACAAGTTCAAGACCAGCCTGAGCAAGAGCAAGACGTCATCTCTAAAAATAACTGGGTGTTGTGACAGGGTACTTAGTTCCAGCTACTAAGGAGGCTGAAGCAAGTGAAGCTTGAGCCCAGGAGTTTGAGGTTGCTGTAAGCTATGACACCATGGCACCTACCCAAGGTAGACAAAGAAAAACTCTGTCTCAATAAAAAAGTAAAATGGCTCGGCTCCTGTGGCTCAAGCGGCTGAGGCATCAGCCACATATACCTGAGCTGGCAGGTTCGAATCCAGCCAGGACCCGTCAAACAACAATGACAGCTACAATCAAAAAATAGCCGGGCGTTGTGGCAGGCGCCTGTAGTCCCAGCTACTTGGGAGGCGGAGACAGGAGAATCGCTTGAGCCCAGGAGCTGGAGGTTGCTGTGAGCTGTGATGCTACAGCACTCTACCCAGGGTGACAACTTGAGGCTCTGTCTCAAACAAACAAATAAATAAATAAATAAAAATAAAAAAGAAACAAAAAAAAGAAGAGAGCAGGGAGAGGAGGAATGGGGTGAAAACCTGGCTTGCTTTCTCGTGGGACAACCAACCTTGGAACCTATCTACTTTATTGTGAAGAAGCCCAGGGTACATGGAGAGGCCACATGTGGGTTTCCCAGTCCCAGCTAAGATCTTGTATGACAGCCAGCCTCAAATGGCTTCAAGTGAGATACCTTCAGACGATTTCAGCCCTAGCCTTCAAGCTTCCTCAGTTGATACAGCAAAATGGTCTGCACTGAATCTTGTCCAAATGGCAGAATTGTGAACAAAATAACTGTCATTTTAAGTCCCTAATTTAGGGTACCAAATATTTCTGTATATAATGTGCTTTCATTAGGTGGATGTTGTGAAGGGCGCCTGTACTTCCAGCTACTCAACAGGCTGAGGCAATAGAATTGCTTGAGCCCAAGAGTTTGAGGTTGCTGTGAGCTGTGATTCCATTGCACTCTACCCAGGGCATAGAGTGAGACTCTGTCTCAAAAAAAAAAAAAAATGCTCTCGTATATAATGAGCACCCACATTTTTGGCCCAAATTTTCAGGGAAAAACCCTTTCATTTTAATTTTTTTTCTTTTCATTATTATTATTATTATTATTTATTAAATCACAACTTTGTACATTGATGCATTTATGGGGTTCAGGGTATTCATTTTAATTTTTTAATTTAAATTTATATTTGTATTCAGATACTTGGTTTTTGTACCATAATGGAATTTTAGCATTTATTTTTTAACATAAGGTACAAAAAATTTTATGTAACAAATAATTACAAAACACAAGAAGAGATAGAAGGTGTAAGAAATTTTATGTACTGGTAACAAATTTATCATATTTATGCATCATAGAAGGTCAAGAGTTCTTTGTCACTGTTAATATCAGAAGCATCATCTTTTCAATTTCTGCATTACTGGCTTCATCATCCTCAGTTCCATCCATAGCATTGCTGATGATACTTTTTTTTTTTTTTTTTTTAAACAGAGTCTCACCACATTGCCCTTGGTGGAGTGCAGTGGTGTCACAGCTCACAGCAACCTCAAACTCTTGGGTTCAAGCGATTCTCTTGCCTCAGCCTCCCAAGTAACTGGAACTACAGGTGCCCTCAACAACGCCTGGCTATTTTTTTGTTGTTGTTGTAGTTGTCATTGTTGTTTGGCAGGCCCGGGCTGGGTTCAAACCTGCCAACTTCGGTATATGTGGCTGGAACCCTAGCCACTGAGCTACGGTCACTGAGCCTAATTCTACTTCTTTTTTTTTTTTAGAGACACAGTCTCACTTTATCACCCTGGGTAGATATGCATCATAGAAGGTCAAGAGTTCTTGACCTGCTGTCACAGCTCACAGCAACCTCCAGCTCTTGGGCCTAGGCTTCTCTTGCCTCAGTCTCCCAAGTAGCTGGGACTACAGGTGCCCGCCACAACGCCCGGCTATTTTTTTGCTGCATTTTGGCCAGGGCTGGGTTCGAACCCACCACCCTCAGTACTTGGGGCCAGCATCCTACCCACTGAGCCACAGACACCACCTTGATTCTACATTTTTTAAATGATTTCACAACCATTTCCTACTTGACACCATTCCACGATCTTAGGATCCAATCACAAACCTGGGCAATGAACGCTTTCTTGATTTTGCCTGTAGGTGTTAAACCATTATTAGTTGCCTACATCCATCATGTCCACTCTTTATTCATTAGGGCCTTCATAAGCTTGTTTACTAACACATCAAGAGGTTATAGTTGGCTGGATAGCCACCCAGGCTTATCAGGCAAGTTGGGTTTTCAAGCCCACTGCAATTGCTTCGGCACTTTGTGTACCTTAGGCTTTTGTTGCAAGTTTATTGTAAGTTCAAAACCTATTACCATATTCTAAGATATTATTTCGCATACGGATATCATTATTGCTTCCTAGAGTTACATTTTTAATACATAAACATAAATAACTAAATGAATTAAGAATTTATATAGATACAGAATTAGTACTACCCATGTATAATATGCATCCTTATTTTTCTGCCAAAAATGTGGGCAAAAAGTACACATTATACACACCAAAATATGGGTAATTCATGATAACAGCATAGTAACCACAACACTATGGAGGTTGAAAATGTCTCCAACCATGCCATCACTTTGCAGGGTATTTTCCCATTATATGTGATGTAGTAATAAATATCCCTGACTATATAGCTTCATCTCAGTGCTTTTATTTCTGTAAGACTCCCAGGATTAGGATTATAGGACCTAAAAGTATATGGATTTTAATTTTACTAGAGTTTACTAAATTTCTTTCCAAAAATGCTGTAGTCAATCTTATCTCTGCTAGTAATGTTCGGAGGCATCCTTTTCCTCATCTCTGAAAGCAAGAGTTGGTACAATTCTTTTTTCTTTTTCATGCAGAGACAGAGTCTTACTCTGTTGCTCAGACTAGAGTACAGTGGTGGCATCATAGTTCACAACAACCTCAAACTCCTGGGATCCTCCTGCCCAGCCTCCCAGGGAGCTGGAACATGCCTAGCTAATTTTTCTACATAGACGAGGTCTTATTTTTGCTCAGGTTGATCTTGAACTCCTGACCTCAAGCAATTCACCTCAGTCTCTCAGAGTGCTGGGATTACAGATGTGAGCCACTGTACTCAGCCCTGGTGCAAGTCTTTAGCTTTTGCTTTTCTATCAAATATAAAGTGGCTTGTATCATTGTTACTCTTTTTTTTTTAATTGGACTTAATTTTTCAAGTAGTTTTAGGTTCACTACAAAATTGAGCAGAAGTACAGAGAGTTTCCATATACCCTTACCCATACACATGTGTGGCCTCCCCCACTATCAACAACCCACATCAATGTGGTACACTTGTTATAATCAATGAGGCAATGTGACATATCATCAACCAAAATCCATAGTTTACATAAGGTTTATTCTTTGTGATGTGCATCGTTTTAGTTCTTCAGTTTGCTATAGCAAATTACCACAGACCAGGTAGTTTATAAACAACAGAAATTTATTTCTCAAAATTCTAGAGGCTGGGAAATCCAAGACCAAAATGCTGGTGAGCGCCCGTTTCCTGGTTCATAGAAGGTATGTTTTTGCCGCATCTTTACATGGTAAAGGGGGCAAGAGCACTCTCTGGAGCCTCTTTTGTAACAGCATGAATACTATTCATGAAGGCGCTGCCATCATGAACTAATCACCTCCCAAAGGCCCTACCTCCCAATCCCATTATATCAGTGATAGGTTTCAACATATGAATTTGGGGGCACACAAATGGGTTTTGACAAATCTATTATGTGTCCACCTTTACAATATCATTCAGAATAGTTTCCCTGCCCTAAGTGCTCCACTTGTTTTATCACTCCCACCAAACACCTGGCAATGACTGATTTTATTTATTTATTTTTTTGAGACAGTGTCTCACTTTGTCACCCCTGGTACAGTTCTGTGGCGTCATAACTCACAGCAACCTCAGACTCTTGGGCTCAAGTGATTCTCTTGCCTTAGCCTCCTGAGTAGCTGGGACTACAGGCACCTGTCACAGCACCCAGCTAATTTTAGAGGTAGGGTCTTGCTCTTGTTCAGGCTGATCTCAAACCTGTGAGCTCAAGCAATCCACTTTCCTCAGCCTCCCAGAGTGTTAGGATTACAGGCGTGAGCCACTGTGCCCGAACTTAACTGATCTTTTTATTCTCTCCACGGATTTGATATTGTTACATTTTTTACTTGGATTTGTATTCCTTGGCTTCTAAAGAATTTGAACATATATTCATGTTGTGAGGTTCTGTTGATCAACCAGGACCTAATACCTTTTTCTCTGTCTCCTTTCTAAAACACCCTGATTTTGGCTCAGCACCCATAGCACAGTGCTTACAGCGCCAGCTACATACACTGGGGCTGGTGGGTTTGAACCCAGCCTGGGCCAGCTAAACAACAATGACAGCTGCAACAAAAAAAAAGCCGGGCATTATGGTGGGTGCCTGCAGTCCCAGCTACTTGGGAGGCTGAGGCAAGAGACTCGCTTAAGCCCAAGAGGTTGAGGTTGCTATAAGCTGAGACACCATGGCATTCTACTGCAGGCGACATAGTGAGACTCTGTCTCAAAAATAAACAAACAAAAAAACCCTGATTTTGTTCAGTATGGCAAGTGTCTAGTCTCAAGTAATGTACCAATCCACCTTATTCCCTGACTTCTCAGCCTCCTTCCACCTAGAAGCAGCCAAATCTCAGCCAAATTTGGTCAGTAAGAAATAAATGGAAGTCGGGGGGGGGGGGGGCGTGTGTGTGTGTGTGTGTGTGTGTGTGTGTGTGTGTGTGTATGCAGATTTGGAGAAGGTGTTTTCTCATCTGATAAAGGAAATAGATGGGTCTTGTGCTGCTTTATACTAATGGGATATATGGAAAAGATGCAGCTATCTTGCAATGGTGGGGCCACAAGCATGAGGACAGAAGCCAACATGTTAAGCATGGTAGTGGAAGGATCTGAAGAGCCTGGATTATATGTAACAGAAAAAAAAAATGGTTACATCCTCCAAAAGATATGTAAGGAAACATCTATAGCAGCTATGGTAGTCAAAATCTATGTTTAACCTAGATGCCCATCAACAGATGAATGGATCAATAACATGGTATAATTAAGCTGAGTGTGGTACTCACATCTGTAATTTAAGCACTTTGGGAGGCTGGCTCAATGTCAGGAGATCAAGACCAATCTGAGCAACATAGCAAGACCCTGTCTCTATAGAAAAAAATTTTTAAAAATGAGTTGGATGGGCTCAGTGCCTGTGGCTCAACTGGCTAAGGCGCCAGCCACATACACCTGAGCTGGCGGGTTCGAATCCAGCCCGGCCCGCCAAACAACAATGACAGCTGCAACCAAAAAATGGCCTGGCATTGTGGTGGGTGCCTGTAGTCCCAGCTACTTGGGAAGCAGAGGCAGGAGACTTATTTGAGCCCAGGAATTGGAGGTTGCTGTGAGCTGTGATGCCATAGCACTCTATCCAGGGTGATAGCTTGAGGCTCTAACTAAAAAAAAAAAAAAAAAAAAAAAAAAAAGAGTTGGATGGCTTGGTGCCCGTAGTTCAGTGGTTAAGGCACTGGCCACATACACTGAGGCAGGCGGGTTCAAACCTACCCAGGCCTGATAAATAATGACAACTGCAGCAAAAAAATAGCCAGGAGGACGGCGCCTGTGACTTATCAAGTAAGGCGCCAGCCCCATATACTGAAGGTGACGGATTCAAACCGGCCTAGGCCGAACTGCAAAAAACAGAAAAATAGCCGGGCATTGTGGCAGGCACCTGTAGTCCCAGCTACTCGGGAGGCTGAGGCAAGAGAATCGCCTAAGCCCAGGAGTTGGAGGTTGCTGTGAGCTGTGTGACGCCATGGCACTCTACCGAGGGCAATAAAGTAAGACTCTGGCTCAACAACAACAACAACAAAATAGCTAGGAGTTGTGGTAGGCACCTATAGTCCTGCTACTTGGGAGGCTGAGGCAAGAGAATCACTTAAGTGCAAGAGGTAGAGGTTGCTTCAAGCTGTGACACCACGGCACTCTACCGAGGGCAACATAGTGAGACTCTTTCTCAGGAAAAAAAGAAAGAGTTGTGTGTTGTGGCATGCAACTATAGTCCTAGCTACTTGAGGACTGAGGCAGGAGGATCACTTGAGTTAAAGAGTTCAAGGTTGCGGGCAGCACCTGTAACTCAGTGAGTAGGGCGCTGGCCCCATATACCGAGGGTGGCAGGTTCGAACCTAGCCCTGGCCAAACTGCAACCAAAAAATAGCCGGGCGTTTTTTGGCAGGTGCCTGTAGTCCCAGCTACTCAGGAGGCTGAGGCAAGAGAATCGCCTAAGCCCAAAGAGCTGGAGGTTGCTGTGAGCTATGACGCCACAGCACTCTACCAAGGGTGATAAAGTGAGACTCTATCTCTTAAAAAAAGAAGAGTTCAAGGTTACAATGAGCTATGATTATGAAACTGTACTCTGGCAGCCTGGGTAACAGGCTGTCTCTTTAAAAAAATAAAAATTATATTTATATGGTATAATCATATAATGAAGTACAATACAGAAACAAAAAAGAGCAAACTACCACTGTGCAGGATATGGATAAATCTCACAGACATAATGTTGAATTTAAAAAGCTACATACAGGGCGGCGCCTCTGGCTCAGTGGGTAGGGCACAGGCCTCATATGCCAAAGGTGGCCGGGCGGAACTACAACCAAAAAATAGCCGGGCGTTGTGGCAGGCACCTGTAGTCCCAGCTGCTTGGGAGGCTGAGGCAGGAGAATCGCTTGAGCCCAGGAATTGGAGGTTGCTGTGAGCTGTGATACCACAGCACTCTACCCAGGGTGACAGCTTGAGGCTCTGTCTCAAAAATAATAATAATAAATAAACAAATAAATAAATAAAAAGCTATATACAGAAGAATACATATTGTATGTTCTATTTATATGAAGTTTTATTTTATTTTATTTTTTTTTTTTTCGAGACAGAGTCTCACTTTGTCAACCTCAGTAGAGTGCTGTGGCATCATAGCTCACAGCAACCTCCAGCTCTTGGGCTTAAGTGATTCTCTTGCCTCAGTCTCCCGAGTAGCTGGGACTACAGGCACCTGCCACAATGCCCAGCTATTTTTTTGTTGAAGTTTGGCTGGGGCCGGGTTTGAACGTGCCATCCTCAGTATATGGGGCCGACGCCCTACTCACTGAGCCACAGGTACCACCCAAGCCTGTAGTTTTAAAAGAAGTGAGATTTATATATGGCAACAGAAGTCAGAATAATAATTCATTTATTCAGTTGACCAGGGAGGGCACCAGTTTACCTTTGGGGTGGATAATCTTATGATTAACCTTAGATCACGTGGCTGCCTTCTGCTGAAGACCTTTCTCAGAAAGAGATACAACTGAGAGTTGAAATCTGGACCACATACCACACCATAGAATTGGATATGTCTTTTCATTTGCTCTTTTCTTCTCCTTTAATAATATTCTATAGGTTTCATATCATTTAATAAGATTTTATAAATTTTCCACTTGGTACAGTTCCTATAGTTTTATTAATATTATATCACTTTTGTTGGCAATTTTTTGTTTGTTTGTTTGCTTTGTTTTTGACCAGGGCTGGATTTGAACCTGCCACCTCCAGTATATGGAGCCGGTGCCCTACTCCTTTGAGCCACAGGTGCTGCCTGGCAATTTTTTTTGAGACAGGTCTTACTTTGTTGCCCTTGGTAGAGTGCTGTGGCATCACAGCTCACAGCAACCTCAAACTCTTAGACTCAAGTGATTCTCTTGCCTCGGCCTCCCAAGTGACTAAGACTATAGGTGTCCACATTGCCACGCAAATTTTTCTATTTTAGTGGAGATGGGGTCTCGCTCTTGCTCAGGCTGGTCTTGAACTCCTGAGCTCAAGCAATCCACCCACTTTGGTCTCCTAGAGTGCTACGATTACAGGTGTGAACCACTGAATTTGGACTATTTTTTTAATTAAAAAAATTTTTTTTTAGCATACAAAGGATCCTGATAGTCCCAGATTTTCAAAAAAATGGTTTTTCTTTGCCAGGCTCACGTCTGTAATCCTAGCACTTAGGAGGCTGAGGTGAGTGGATTGCCTGAGCTCAGGGGTTCAAGACCAGCCTGAACCAGAGTGAGACCTAGTCTCTAAAAATAGCCAGGCATTGTGGCAGGAGCCTGTAGTCCTAGCTACCTGGGAAGGCTGAGGCAAGAGAATCAATTGGTTGAGTTGAAGATTTTGAGGTTGCTGTGAGCCATGACAGCACAGCACTCTACTGAGGGCAACAAAGTGAGGCTTGGTCTCAAAAAATAAAATAAGATAAAAAGTGTTTTTTCTGGCTTGTAGCCTGTAGCACAGTGGTTACAGCACCAGCCATATACACCAAAGGTGGCAGGTTCAAGCCTGGCCTGGGCCAGCTAAGCAACAGTGACACTAAGGCAACAAAAAATAGCCGGGCATTGTGTCAGGCTTCTGTAGTCCCAGCTACTTGGGAGTATGAGCCAAAAGAATTGCTTGAGCTCAAGAGTTGGAGGTTGCTATGAGCTGTGACACCACGGCACTCTACTGAGGGTGGCATAGGGAGACTCTGTCTCAAAAAAAAAAAAGTGGTTTTTCTTGTATCTGGTATACATGGACTTATGATTATTTTATATTCTATGTGTTTCCTAAATTGTTCTTTTTTTTTGATAATGTCCCTCTTATTTTCTGAATGACTATCACCTTTTTTTTTTTTTTTTTTGAGACAGAGCCTCAAGCTGTCACCCTGGAGAGAGTGCCGTAGCATCACAGCTCACAGCAACCTCCAATTCCTGGGCTCAAGCGAGTCTCTTGTCTCCGCCTCCCAAATAGCTGGGACTACAGGCACCCGCCACAACGCCCTGCCATTTTTTGGTTGCAGCCATCATTGTTGTTTGGCAGGCCCGGGCTGGATTCGAACCCGCCAACTTAGGTGTACGTGGCTGGCGCCTTAGCTAGCTGAGCCACAGGCGCTGAGCCTGACTATCACCTTAAATTCTATCTTTTCTCACATCATTTAGTTACTCCTGCTCTCTTCTAGTTTGTGCTAGCCTAATCTCTGCCCACTACTTTATTTTTTAGTCTTTCCTGTTCTTGTGGTCTGAGGTATCTTATAAATGGCATGTACCTAGGTTTCCTTTTTCTTTTTTGAGACAGAGACTCACTCTGTTGCTCTGGGTAGAGTGTCATGGCATCATAGCTCACAGCAACCTCTAACTCTTGGGTTCAGGTGATCCTCTTGTCTCAGCCTCCCAAGTAGCTGGGACTACAGGCGTCTGCCACAACATCCAGCTATTTTTTTTTAGAGGTTTATTTTTATTTTTTATTTTTTATTTTTTTTGGCCTGGGCTGGGTTCAAACCTGCCAACCTGGATATATGTGGCTGGCGTCCTACCCACTGAGCTACAGGCACCGCCCCTGTAATCATTTTTTTAATTGGTAGTTTTATCTTTTTGTTCCATTGACTTATATGAAACTACTATTTTTGTAGGTTAGAACGGTTGAGTATTAGCAATCTATAAGGCCAAGCTGTAATTTTCCTCTCTCTTTTTCTCTCTCTCTCTCTTTGTTTTTTTTTTTTTGATAGAGACAGGGTCCTTCTCCGTTGTTCTCTGGCTGGAGCCCAGTGGCCACCTTGAATTTCTGAGCTCAAATTATCCTCTTACCTAAGTCTCCTAAGTAGCTAGGACTACAGGTGCACCACCATGCCCAGATAAGTTTTTTTTTTTAATTTAGAGATGGGAAATAGGGTGGAGTGAGGAGTGGTCTCACTATGTTGCCCAGGCTGGTCTCTAATTCTTGGGCTCGGGCGGCGCCTGTGGCTCAGTGAGTAAGGCCCCGGCCCCATATACCGAGGGCTGCGGGTTCAAACCCGGCCCCGGCCCAACTGCATCAAAAATTAGCCGGGCGCTGTGGCGGGCGCTTGTAGTCCCAGCTACCTGGGAGGCTGAGGCAAGAGAATCGCTCAAGCCTAAGAGGTGGAGGATGCTGTGAGCTGTGACTCCACAGCACTCTACGGAGGGCGATAGAGTGAGACTCTGTCTCTACAAAAAAAAATAATAATAATAATTCTTGGGCTCAAGCTATTCTCCTGCCTTAACCTCCCAGAGCACTGGGATTCCAAGCATAAGTCACCATGCCTGGCCCTCTCTCTCCCTTTTTATTAAGCTGTTATTCATTTAATTTTTCTCCGCTGTGATTTGGAAATTCTATATTTTCCTCATTCAATCAGGAATGATGACTGTTCTTTGTCTGGATATAGGTGAGCAAATAGTGTACCTGTGTTGTAAGGAAGAGTTTAAGATCAGCTGGCCCTTCTTCCTTTAATATACAACTTGTTTTATCTATCTAGGAGCTTATATAATGGTCTGCCTTTTTTTTTCTTTTCTTTTTTTTTAGGCTAGTCAAGTGAGGCAATGGGAATGGAAAAGGAACAAAGGAATCTGTAACTGGTTGTGATTATTAGTTGTAAATGCCACTGCAGTCAGACCAGCTTATATAATGGTCTCTTTTTCCTTGAAGTTTAAGAGTTTTACTATATCTGATTTGAGTTGGTATTTGGAAAAAAACTTTTTTTTTTGCAGTTTTTGGCCGGGGCTGGGTTTGAACCCGCCACCTCTGGCATATGGGGCCGGTGCCCTACTCCTTTCAGCCACAGGCACTGCCCCCAAAAAATATTTTTTAAAAGAGTTTTACTATAGTCTTTCTCTTCTGTCCCACGTGGGAATATGGACAGCCCTGCACACCTGTAGACACAGCTTTTCTTCATGTCATGGAAGTTTCCTTCTGTAATTTGACTAGCACTGGCTAGTCAGTGCTACTATTTATTGCAGCCGTCCCTTTTACTCTTTCTAGGATTCCTGTTGTTTATGCATCATGATTCCTGGATTTGCCCTCCAGATATTTGGTCTGTTCCCTCATGTTTGACTCTGTGCATCTTTTCCTTGAACACTGAGCTATTTCTTCCATTAAAACCAAGCACTTTCCTGGGCGGCGCCTGTGGCTCATCAAGTAGGGTACCGGCCCCATATACCAAAGGTGGCGGGTTCAAACCCAGCCTTGGCCGAACTGCAAAACGGAAAAATAGGCGGGAGTAATGGCGGGCGCCTGTAGTTTCAGCTCCTCGGGAGGCTAAGGCAAGGGCGATAAAGTGAGACTCTGTCTCTACAAAACAAAAACAAAACCAAGCACTTTTGCCTTGGCGCCTGTGGCTCAACGGGCTAAGGTGCCAACCACGTACACCTACACCGGGCCGCCAAACAACAATGACGGCTGCAACCAAACAATGGCTGGGCATTGTGGCGGGCACCTGTAGTCCCAGCTACTTGGGAAGTGGAGGCAAGAGACTCGCTTGAGCCCAGGAATTAGAGGTTGCTGTGAACTGTGATGCCACAGCACTCTACCCAGGGCGACAGCTTGAGGCTCTGTCTCAAAAAAAAAAGAAAGAAAAAAACCCAAGCACTTTCTTCATATTCTTTCCAAATGTCAAACTTGTTCTTTCTTTTTATTTTTTTAGAGACAGAGTTTCACTTTATCGCCCTGGGTAGAGTGCCGTGGCATCACACAGCTCACAACAACCTCCAACTCTTGGGCTTAGGTGATTCTCTTGCCTCAGCCTCCCGAGTAGCTGGGACTACAGGCGCCAGCCACAACGCCCAGCTATTTTTCTGTTTTGCAGTTCGGGGGAGGCTGGGTTTGAACCTGCCACCTTTGGTATATGGGGCTGGTGCCATACTTGATGAGCCACAGGCACCGCCAAACTTGTTCTTTCTTTAGGATCTGTGCATTTTCTGTGCTTTCTGCCAAGAATGGCTTCCCCTACATCTTTTTGTGCTCAGCCAAAGCCTTTGGGTTGATCTTAGCTCAGAAGTCCCTTTCTTAGATCCACCTTTCCTACTGTTTTGGATGTAAACACCATGCTCTGCACTTCAGCTTGGTGCCTTTTCTCCATTGTAATCACCCTGCACACAATTATGTTATTTGTTCTTTTATTGTCTGTTCCACTCCCTCCACCCCCAGAGGTAAGAGACCTCATAAATCAGTTGAATTCTTGCTGTGTTCATTTTTGCCACATCCCCAGTGTCTAGTCCATGACAGCCCTTGGTAAGCACTTTTTTAAAAAATTTTTATTATTTATTTTTTTTTTTTGAGACAGAGCCTCAAGCTGTCACCCTGGATAGAGTGCCATGGCATTACAGCTCACAGCAACCTCCAGCTCCTGGGCTCAAGCGAGTCTCCTGCCTCAGCCTCCCAAATAGCTGGGACTACAGGCGCCCACCACACGGCCGGCTATTTTTTGGTTGCAGCCGTCGTTGTTTGGTGGGCCTGGGCTGGATTCGAACCCGCCAGCTCAGGTGTATGTGGCTGGTGCCTTAGCCGCTTGAGCCACAGGCGCCAAGCCAGCACTTTTTATTTTATTTTATTTTATTTTATTTTTTTAGAGACAGAGTTTCACTTTGTCGTCCTCAGTAGAGTGCTGTGATGTCACAGCTCACAGCAACCTCCAGCTCTTTGGCTTAGTCAATTCTCTTGCCTCAGCCTCCCAAGTAGCACTTTTTATTTTATTTTATTTTATTTATTTACTTGAGACAGAGACTCACTCTGTTGTGTGGGTTTGAGTGCCGTGGTGTCATCATACCTCACAGCAACCCCAAACTGTTGAGCTCAAGCTATCCTCTTGCCTCAGCTTCCCAAGTAGCTGGGACTATAGGAGCCCCCCACAATGAATGCCCTCTAATTTTTCTATTTTTAGTAGAGAAGGGGTCTTGCTATTGTTCAGGCTGGTCTCAAACTCCTGAACTCAACCAATCCACCCATCTCGGCCTCTCAGAGTGCTAGAATTATAGGTGTGAGCCACTTAGCCCAGCCCTTTGGTAAACACTTGTGGAGGGAATGAAAGAGTAAATTATTGCTAGGTCTGTCTGAGAGAACTTGCCTTGTCTAGCTTTGCACCACATACATAGGAGCGCTGGAATGGGAGATTTGGTGGGGAGAGAAAGGTGGAGCAGTGACCAAGCTGTAAGAAGCTTCTGCAGGTCCTGAAGCCACAGGCAGGAACAATAACAAGAACTGAGCCAGGCCATCCAGTGATACTGCTAAGTGTGACGGGCCTTCTGGGCTTGATGCAGTGCTACCTTTTACCTCCTCCTTAGGGAGGAGTGTAACTTACTGCAGGGTCTTGGGCAGAGCATGAAGGGATCTGACATGAGTTCACAGGCAGATATGTGGAGAACAGACTGAAGGAATCAAAGCCAACAGCAGGAGACTGGAAGGCAGCTGTGACATTGCCCTGGGGAGGGGTGGTGGTGTTTTGGACTTGGTGAAGCCTTGGACGTGGCAAGAAATGATATCATTCTGGGTACATGATGCTGATGGAGGCAGAAGAACTTCATGGCATGTTGGATGTAGGTGTGAATAAAAGTAATCAAGGTGTATCATGGGGTGTTTAGCCGCAATAAGTAGGAACAAGCTGTCGCCCTGGGTAGTGTCATGGCGTCACAACTCAAAGCAACCTCAAACTCTTGGGCTTAAGTGATTCTCTTGTCTCCCAATTAGCTGGAACTACAGGCACCTGCCACAATACCAGTCTATTGGTTTTTGTTGCAGTTGTCATTGTTGTTTTAGATGGCCCTGGCTGGGTTTGAACCTGCCAGCCTTGGTGTATGTGGCCAGCACCCTACCCACTGAGCCACAGGTGCTGCCCAACATTGGCCTTTACAGAAGGAGGCTTTGCCCTGAGCCCACTCTCACTGGCACCCACACCCTCCCTTCCCTCTACCAGCTATGTTGACATTCATCTACGTGAGAACCCTTCTGGCCAACACATGCTAGGACAAATGAGTCTAAGACAAGCCTTGTGGGGGGGAGCTTGGTGGGACCGGGGTTGGACACTGGTTCATTCATCAGTTCACAGAAGACTCCTTACGTCCACTCCTCTGTCCACCCATCTACATGCAGCCATCTTTCCTTCTATACAGTATATAACAAATTCTTTTTTTTTTTTTTGTAGAGATAAGAGTCACTTTATCACCCTCGGTAGAGTGCCATAGCATCACAGGTTACAGCAACCTCCAACTCCTGGGCTTAGGCGATTCTCTTGCCTCAGCCTCCCGACTAGCTGGGACTACAGGCGCCCGCCACAACGCCCGGCTATTTTTCTGTTTTACAGTTCGGCCGAGGCCGGGTTTGAACCCGCCACCTTCAGTATATGGGGCCGGCGCCCTACTCCTTGAGCCACAGGCGCCGCCCTATAACCATTTCTTTTTCCACGGTCTACAGCCACTCTTTTGTCCTTCTCTCCCTCGATTCACATCTAGTCTTCTGTCCATCTCGTTAAGGTGACCAACTTCCCAGTTTGCCTCAGAATGTCTCAATGTTAGCGCTGAAATTCCGCATCCTGGGAAACCCCTCAAGATACAGGAGACATCAGGTCAGTTGGTAGATTCCCCCAACTCCCTTGCACCCTGAAGACCACCCACTGATCCGCAGCCACTGGTCGGTGTCCACCCCCGCATCTGACCGTACCATTCTGACCAAGGGAGGACAAAGCCCCGCCCCTGCTTGGGCACGCCCCATCCCCGCCCCTTCCGGAAGCCCCCTCAGCAAATCCCGGCACCCTAGCAACAGCGCCTTTCAGGCAGTCCAGTCCGTGTTCGCAGCTCTTAGTGCGAGCCAATAGGGAGGCGGGCGGGGAGCGAGGGGTAGGGGGCGGGGTTCGGCCTGGCCACCGCCATTTTGGTGGGAGAGAAACAATAGGACGGAAGCGCTGCTTGACCGGGCTGAGGCAGCAGGTAACCCCCGCCTTGCTGGGCCTGGGACCCGTTGCCCCCTGAGCTTTCGGAGAGGCATTTACCGGGCTGTTAGGGAGCAGGATCTCTGGTTATTGGGGTCTCTTGGGTTATAAGGGAAGAGGGTCTCTGGCGATTCTTGTTGGGGAGGTCTTCTCGGGTCTTTTCGGAGCTAGAGTTCCTCGCTCTTTTGGGAAGAGCATTTTTTCTTCAGATCGTTGGGGAGAGAAGATCTTCCCTGCTTCTGGGGAGAGAGAATCCTCCCGGTTATTGGCGGGGATCTTCGGACTTTATGATCTTTCCCAGTGGTTAAGGAGGTCTCCTTGAGCCTTTGTGGGGCAAGATCTCACCTGTCTCTGAGGGATTTCCCCAGTCATCGGCGGCCACGACCTCCCAGGTTAGAGGATGGTGCGTGGATCTTTGGGTGGAGCGCTCAGCCCAGCGCCTCAGGTATTGTTACCTGGGGCCCGCAGATGTGCAGCCATTTTGAGTGTTGAATGCCCGTTGGGCCTGTGAGCCGGTGTGTCTGCAACGCCTTTTAAAAATGGGCCCACTCTTTATAGTGGTATTTCTACCCTTTATATTTGATTACATTCTGCTTTTGTCTTTTGGATCCTCATGACTTGTTTCATTTTAGGATTGTATTCCGTTTCATATTAAGGAAGGTGCACTAACAAAAATGACTGAAAGTAAAATGTAGCAACCACTTAAACCTAGTGCTGTTAAATGCCTGGTGAAGAGGCTTGAAACTAAACATTTCAGTAGCAAAATGTACATAGCACAAAATAAAGTCATCTGGAATAGTCTTAAGAAAAAGTATAAAACTTTTGAAAAAAGCGGTGACAAAAATGTTTAGCCCGGCGTTGTGGTGGGCGCCTGTAGTCCCAGCTACGTGGGAGGCTGAGGCAAGAGAATCGTTTGAGTCCAGGAGTTTGAGGTTGCTGTGAGCTGTGACGCCTCAGCCTTCTACATGGTGAGACACTGTCTCAAAAAAGAAAAAGTTGCAGATCACCAGTTTTATAATTTTTTTGAAATAAAGGACCATGATTACAGTGATTTTGTTAAATACTAGTATTTATAATGTTTGCTGCATTTGCATTTTAGCCAGGTAACG
The DNA here is from genome assembly GCA_963574655.1 of Perodicticus potto. Lineage (NCBI taxonomy): Eukaryota > Metazoa > Chordata > Mammalia > Primates > Lorisidae > Perodicticus > Perodicticus potto. The sequence goes on along the minus strand of CAUYRH010165942.1, from coordinate 8,142 downwards.
TTTTAAGTGAACTAAGATGATTATTTCGGGAGGTGGTTGGTGTGGGATTTGTATAAATGCATCCTGTAACTTGGTGTTAAATATTTAAAGAAAAGTTTCAGTGTGGTGGTGTTTTAACTTTAGTGGTTATCAGAATTAGAAATGGCAAAATGAATATTTTATCGTATTTGGCATAATAGGCTAGTTGTTCATCTAGTAACTTTTTATTTGGAGAAAAAGTCAGTTAACTGTTAACTGTCATTCCAGTAGGTTTATGGGCTTTGTTACTTTAGAATTCACAGGCATCTTTGGAAATCAAATAGATGAAAACTAGGACTACAGTTCATATAGTTGTTGAAGTCAATTTAACAGATGTTATGGGCTTCTTTTGTGCTTCGAAGTTTCATAGGTGACATATAATTACTCTGTATACCAGCCCTGTATCTGTCCGAGTAGTGGACTGTGCCAGGAACGAGCTACCACCAATTGAAGAACTTACCCAGTCTCTCTTAGAATGTCACTGGTATCTAGGCAACAGGGATGAGCCTTAGCCTTCCTGAGGCCAGCTTGCTGAGGTGAAAATTTTCCATTGTTTGGCTCATAAACAAGATGCATTGGGGAAGATTTTTCCCTTAAGTTATTTTGCCTAGTTTGACAATCACATTGAATACATTTTTGTTCATTAGAAAGTAAACAGATGATTATTCTCATGTGATCACATTTTAAATTACGTTTTTGTTTTTTAAATAAATTACATTTTTAGGCTGGGTGCAGTGGCTTACACCTGTAATCCCAGCACTCTGGGAGGCCGAGGTGGGTGGATCCAGGTGGATCGCTTGAGCTCAGGAGTTCAAGACTACCCTGAGCAAGAATAAAACCCCATCTTTACTTCCGAAAGAAAAATAGCCAGGCTTTGTGGTGGGTGCCTGTAGTCCCAGCTACTTCGAAGGTTGAGGCAAGAGGATCGCTTGAGTCCAAGAGATTGAGGCTGCTGTGAGCTGTGATGCTGTAGCACTGTACCAGGGCAACAGTGGTACAGTGCTACAGCTCTGTCTCAAAAATAAATAAAATGAGGCCTTGTGTGGTGGCTCACGCTTGTAATCCTAGCACTTGGCAGGCCGAGATGGCAGTATTTGCCTGAGCTCACAGGTTCTAGATCAGCTTGAGCCAGAGCGGGAGTTCATGTCTAAAAATAGCTGGGCATTGTGGCAGGCGCCATTAGTCCCAGTTACTCGGGAGGCTGAGGCAAGAGATCGCTTGAGTCCAAGAGTTTGAGGTTGCTGTGAGCTGTGATGCCATTGCACTCTACTGAGGGGACTTTGGCTCAAAAAAAAAAATTAAATCAAATGAATCAATAATTAAATATATATGTGTATATTCATATATAGCTCTTTGCTTACTGTGTAATAAAAGTAATAGGTAGTAGTATTTTGCCTTGTATTTTTCCCTCAAGATAGAATTCAGAGTCCACATCAGTTTGAAGGAACAGTTTGCCAAGATGATGCACAGTTGACTTGGATCTGTCACCCATCACTAGCTTCAGCAGTTACTAACTCTTGGCCTGTCTTGTTTCATCTGCACTCTACCCACCTTCGCTCTGTGGCCCACCTAAGAATGAAAGAGAGAGAAAAAAATAAATTTAAAGGAAGCATATCTAAGAAATGTTATTTTACCCATAAATATTTCAGTTCGTATCCGATTGTAAGAGGGACTTTACCTAACAAATGCAATCAGTGTAACCTGGTTTCTTGTACCCTCAATGAATCCCCACAATTTAAAAAAAAAAAATTTAGTGTGTATCTAAGAGATGAGGATCTGGCTGCATCTAGTCTGGCTATGTCGCCCTCAAATTCTTGGGCTTAAGCGATTCTCTTGCTGTAGCCCAGCCTCCCAAGTAGCTGGGATTACAGGCGCCCGCCACAATACGTGGCTATTTTTGTTGTTGTTGTTGTTGTCATTGTTGTTTAGTAGGGCTGGGTTTGAATCCACCAGCCCCTGTGCATGTGGCCGGTGTCCTAACCATGATCATTCCTTAAAAATTTTTTCAAATTGGCTAGGCGCCTATAGCACAGTGGTTACGGGGCCAGTCACATACACCAAGGCTGACAGGTTTGAAACCGGCCTGGGCCAGCTAAACAACAATGACAACTGCAACAAAAAAGTAGCCACAGCGTTGTGGCAGGCGCCTGTAGTCCCATCTAAAGATGGGCCTGTAGTCCCATCTTTTCTGGAGGCTGAGACAAGAGCATCGCTTAAGCGTTGGATGTTGCTGTGAGCTGCGACGCCACAGCATTCTACTGAGGGTGACATAATGAGACTGTTTCAAAAAAATTTTTTTTCTTAATTCATGTTGAAATGGTCCTAATTATCTCACTAGTAGTTGTTCCTTTTTTTTTTTTTTTGAGACAGAGTCTCATTATGTTGCCCTCAGTAGAGTGCTATAGCATCACAGCTCACAATAACCTCAAACTCTTTGGGCTTAAGCGATTCCCTTGCCTCAGCCTCCAGAAAAGATGGGACTACAGGCCCCCCGCCACAATGCCCAGCTACTCTTTTTTTTTTTATTGTGGTTGTCGTTGTTTAGCAGTCCTGGGCTGGGCTCAAACTCGATAGTCCCGGTGTATGTGGCTGGCGCTGTAACCTCTGAGCTACAGGCGCCGAGCCTCATTATTTTTTAACAGTTGTTTTGTTCAAGTCAAGATCCAAATAAGATCGGCATGTTGAATTTGATAGGAATGTCTCTTTTGTCTCTTAAATTTATGCGTGCTCCCCATATTTTTCTTGTAATTTATCTGTTAAACGTTAAACAACTTATGTTTGTCTTGTAGTTTGCCATGGTCTTGCTTTTGCCGTTGGCTGCTTATGCTTCAGACCTTTTAGCTATTTCCTTAGATTTTATTCATTTTACCATATTTGGAATTAATTCTACTCCAACTTGCCTACTTGTGTCTTTGTCATTCCCATAGCTACTACATTTAGAGCAGCCAGTGGGTCACAACCCCTTTATGGGTCGAACAACCTTTTCACAGGGGTCACCTAAAACCACGTACACCCCGTACAAATACAGGTGTATGAAAATAATTTTATGGTTGGGGTTCACCACAGCATGAGGAAGTATATTAAAGGGTCGCGGCATTAGGGAGGTTGAGAACCACTGGTTTAGAGGCATTTGATGGAGCACATCATTCTCACCTCTCAGTGATGGGTGTGTGACCCTAGAAACCTTACCACAGTTTGTGATTTCTGCAGTGTGACCCTTTTACTTTGTTGATTTAAAAAATAAAAAACAAGCCAACAGACCAACTTTATTGAGATAGAGTTCGCATACTATGTAATTTACCCTAAAAGAAATGCTATAGCCCACTTCCTGGTATAGCCCACCTCCCTACACTGGGCCATCAGTCCTTCTGAAGCATCCTTCTGAAGCTTCTTTTATCCTGGCATGTTTCAGGGTGGTGCCTGTGGCTCAAAGGAGTAGGGCTCCGGCCCCATATGCCGGAGGTGGCAGGTTCAAACCCAGCCCCGGCCAAAAACTGCAAAAAAAAAAAAAAAATAGAAAAACTGAGGCAAGAGGATCCTTGAGCCCAAGAGTTGGAGGTTGCTGTGAGCTATGATGAAGCCATAGCACCCTACTTAGGGTGACAGCTTGAGACTCTTATTTCCAAAAAAAAAAAAGTTCTATCCTGGCATGTTTCAGAGGCGTTAAATTAGGGCACAGCCCAAGGGAGGAAGCAGGTCATTGCCAGCTAGCTGGCCTTCCCGTCACTTGTAGCATATGCCTCGCAGGTGGTTGGCCAGTTATCAGGGAGATTGCAGCACAGGACCATTTTTATGGTTTCTGCATGGGCAATTGTTGGGTGGTGGGACTTTAATTGTTCTGCAAAGTTTGTTGGTCCCTGCCATGACCTACATCTTGCTCAGGTGCATCTTGGGTTCAGAGCTCTGTTTTCAGATATTTTCTCCAATCTTTTGCAAGGTTTTATGTTTGCTTTTTTTTTTTTTTTTTTTTTTTTTTTTTTGACAGAACCTCAAGCTGTCACCCTGGATAGAGTGCTGTAGCATCACAGCTCACAGCAACCTCCAATGCCTGGGCTCAAGCAAGTCTCCTGCGTCTGCCTCCCAAGTAGCTGGGACTAGAGGCGCCCGCCACAACGCCTGGCCATTTTTTTTTTGGTCGCAGCCGTCATTGTTGTTCAGCGGGCCCAGGCTGGATTCGAACCCGCCAGCTCAGGTATACGTGGCTGGTGCCTTAGCCTGTTGAGCCACAGGCGCCGAGCCAATTTAGTTAATTCTTATTTAACATTTTCAATTTTTCTGCTACTATAAATAGTTTTACATGTAAGGCAGTGAAAGGTGTCATTCCTTGAACAGTTATCTGTTCTCCAAGGTGACTTGTCTCTGGAGGAAGGATAGCTGAATTGATTATAGACTCACTACTGAAGAGTTTGGATGGGATTTTTAGTTTGTTTTTGTTGGTGTGAGGTGTTTTTTTTTTTGTAGAGACAGAGTCTCTGTCGCCCTCGGTAGAGTGCCATGGCATCACACAGCTCACAGCAACCTCCAACTCCTGGGCTTAGGCGATTCTCTTGTCTCAGCCTCCCGAGTAGCTGGAACTACAGACACCCACCACAAGGTCTGGCAATTTTTTTGTTGGAGTTTGGCTGGGGCCAGGTTTTAACCCGTTGCCTTTGGTATATGGGACTTGGCGCCCTACTCAATGAGCCATAGGCATCGCCCCCCCTTTTTTTTTTTTTGAGACAGTCTCACTATGTGTCTTATCAACCAGGCTGGGATGCAGTAGTGCCATCATAGCTTACTTCAACCTCCAACTCCTGGGCTTAAGTGATCCCTACTGCTGCAGCTTACCAAGGGGCTAGGACTACGGTGTGCATAACCTGGCCTGGCTAATTTTTTTGCAAAGATGAAGTCTTGTTAAGTTGCCTGGTCTCAAACTACTTAAGCATTCATCCTGCCTCAGCCTCCTAAATTGCTAGGATTACAGGTGTGAGCCACCATGCCCAGCTTGTTTGAAGTGTTTCTTGCTTTGTGTTACTATCTTTTTTTTTGAGACAGAGCCTCAGGCTGTCACCCTGGGTAGAGTGCTGTGGTATCACAGCTCACAGCAACTTCAAATTCCTGGGCTCAAGCGAGTCTTCTGCCTCCGCATCCCAAGTAGCTGGGACTAAAGGTGCCCACCACAATGCCTGGCCATTTTTCTTTTTTTTTTTTTTTTTTTTTTTGGTTGCAGCCATCATTGTTGTTTGGCGGGCCCGGGCTGGATTCGAACCCGTCAGCTCAGGTGTACGTGGCTGGCGCCTGAGCCACTTGAGCCACAGGTGCCGAGCCTGTGCTACTATCTTGAGTGTGGGGACATAAATATCTTTTCCCCAAGTTCTTTTGTTGGCATTTGTAGAATCTGTGCTGGGCCACACGGAGCTTAATACACAACATCTTGCCTGAGTCTCGTGAATAAGGACCTTATGGGGTAGTCAGATGCTACATTACACTGAAAAAGGCCGAGGGAGGATTGTCCAATGTACAGGGTCCTGGGATATTGGGCAGGTTAGACCTTCCAGGAGTGCCAGTTGACAGCTGACAGACTCTGGTGCTCAAGAAAAAATTAATGGGTATGGCTAGCAGATCTGGGGCAGGTGAAGCCTGGGAAAGAAAAGGGCAGCCCCCTCAGAATAATTTATCAAGAGTGTTTTTCTTAAAAACAAGTGTTGGCGAGAAATGGAGAAATTGGGGATGCACTGCTGGTGAGAATACAAAACGGTGGCACCACTATGGAAAATAATAAAATATAAAATTACCATATGATGCAGCAATTCCACTTCTGGGCATATATCTCAAAAGAATTGAAAGCAGGGGTTTGAAGAGTTTATTTGTACACTGATAGCCACATTCATAGCAGCACTGTTCACAGCAGCCAAAGGGTGGAAGTGCCCAATGATAGATGATGCATCAGCATGTGGTGTAAACATGCAATGGATTATCGTTTAGCCTTAAAAAGAAAGGATGTTCTGACATACACTTTAACATGAACTCTGAAGGCATTTTACTAAGTAAAATATGACAGTCACAATAGGAAAAATAGTGTGTGACTTCACTTATATGAGGTACTTAGAGCAGTCAGTGTCATAAAGACAGAAAGAATACTGACTGCCAGGGACTAGTGGTAAGTGGAAATGACCAGTGTTGCTTAATTGGTTTAGTTTGTTTCAGTTGAGGAAGATGACAAAGTTCTGGAGATGGATGGTGCTTGTGGTTGTATAAGAGTGGGAATGTATTTCATGCCACTGAATTATATACTTTAAAATGCCTAAAATAGTCAATTTTATGTATATTTTGCCACAATAAAAATTTTTTTTGTCTACTAAAAATAAGAGTGTTTTTCTTTGAAAATAACTTAGGCCTATAATCCTAGCACTCTGGGAGACAAAGGTGGGCAGATTGCTTGAGCCCAGGAATTTGAAACCAGCCTGAGCAAGAGTGAGACCCCATCTCTACTAAAAATAGAAAAACTAGACAGGCATTGTGGTGGCGGCCTACCCACTGAACCACAGGCGCCACCTGGTTATGACTTTTTTTTTTTTTTTTTTTTTTTTAGACAGAGCCAAACACTGGATAGAGTGCTGTGGCATCCAGCTCACAGCAACCTCCAATTCCTGGGCTTAAGCGAGTCTCTTGCCTCCATCTCCCAAGTAGCTGGGACTACAGGCACCCGCCACAACGCCTGGCCATTTTTTGGTCGCAGCTGTCGTCGTTGGCGGCTCTGGGCTGAATTCGAACCTGGCAGCTCAGGTGTACGTGGCTGGCACCTTAGCCTGTTGAGCCACAGGCGCCGAGCCTCTCCAAAGATATTTTAAAAATATTTTGCTTTGTCTTAATTTGGAAAGAAATCTCAGGACTAGGAAAGGATAATTGGCATGTTGTTCTATATTAGGACATAGTGCTGTGACTGGTGTGGTCTCAGGAATTTTCTTACAGTTATAGCTCATTCTTTTCGTGGAAGAACACTGCCTGTACTCAGGCAGAGTAGTTTAGTAATAAAAGCTTCCAGAATGATGCTGTGAACCTAGGATACTTTGCAGACCCCTAAGGAGAGTGTTTGTCTAAGTGAAGTGTCAAGGGGACTCAGGACTTTGTTGGAGTCCCCTAGGCACATGACCTGATGCAGCATAGAGGCACACTTTGGTCCCCTTTCCAGCAGGTGTCGTACTTGGGGGTACTAACCTGGGTGGGTTGGGGTTGCCTTGGTTCTATGGCTGCACACAAAGACTGATTCATTTTTTGGCACCCTGTGTTTCAAGAGGATTAGTTTCTGTTTCATTTAGGTTTGACAACAGGCCAAACAGAGTAAACATTGACCACAGGCAGAAAGTCTATAATCTTGTCTGAAGCTAATGGATCATTATTTATTAACACATGAGAGAACCATGACTTGAGGTAGCAAAATCCTTCACAGATTGAAACCTCCAAGCAATTTTGGGCATAGTCTAAGAGGGTCATATCTACGCATTCCTGTTATGTATATTTCCTGCATACATAAGGGTGGAGGGAATCTTAAGTCTGCACCAAGGAAGAGAAGACTGAAAGCCCTTGGAAAAGGAGTAACTAGTCCAGGCACAGTGGCCAATAACTGGTCCAGGCACCTTTGGGAGGCCAAGGCAGGAGGATTGCTTGAGCCCAAGAGTTTGAGACCAGTCTCAGCAATAAAGCAAGATCTCCATCTCTACAAAAAATAGAAAAGTTAGCCAGCTGGGGTGGGCACCTATAGTCCCAGCTACTCGGGAGGCTGAGTCAAGAGAACCACCTGAGCCCAAGAATTTTTTTTGAGACAGTCTTATTTCGTCACCCTCGGTAGAGTGCTGTGGGGTCATAGCTCACAGCAACCTCAAACTCGTGGGCTAAAGTGATTCTCTTGCCTCAGCCTCCTAAGCAGCTGGGATTACAGGCACCTGCCGCATTGCCAGGCTATTTTTTGGTTGGAGTTGTCGTTTAGCAGACCCAGCCTGGGCTTGAACCCATCAGCCTCGGTGTTTATACACCTGAGCTGGCAGGTTCGAATCCAGCCTGGGCCGGCCAAACAACAGTGATGGCTGCAACCAAAAAATAGCCAGGCATTGTGGCGGGTGCCTGTAGTTCCAGCTACTTGGGAGG
>CAUYRH010165939.1:0-16929 GCA_963574655.1 Perodicticus potto | reverse complement strand
ATGGCCTATGACCGCTACGTAGCCATATGTAGCCCCTTGTCTTATCCAGTGATTATGTCCAATAGCCTCTGTATTCAGTGCACAGGCGTTTCGTATTTCCTTGGTTTTCTGCATCCAGCGATTCATGTAGGTTTGTTAGGCAGATTAACTTTCTGCAAGTCCAATATCATACATTATTTCTACTGTGAAATTTTACAACTGTTCAAAATTTCTTGCACCCATCCTGCAGTTAATATGCTTCTGGCTTTACTATTTTCAGCTTTTATACAAGTGTTCACTTTTATGGCTATCATAATCTCTTACTCCTGCATCCTCTTTGCCATCCTGAAAAAGAGGTCTGAGAAAGGCAGGAGCAAAGCCTTCTCCACGTGCAGCGCCCACCTGCTCTCAGTCTCTCTGTTCTATGGCACTCTTTTCTGCATGTACGTGCGTCCTGGGTCTGCACCAGCTGAAGATCGGGACAAAATGTATTCCTTATTTTACACGATAATAATTCCCCTGCTAAATCCTTTTATTTACAGCCTGAGGAACAAGGAGGTTATAGGTGTCTTGAGAAGAATAATGAAGAAATAAATAGTTGTTAGACAACATTCAAACTGTTCTTTATATTCCGCTGTAAAAACCCCAAGTTGTATAGTTTAGGGCTAGTGGTCAAGGTGGCCCTTGAGCTCCGTGTAAAGGAATCCAGCTTTGTATTATGTTTACTTGGATATGGGTCCAGGAAAAGGTTGGTGTATTACCCATAAGTAGCTTAGAAACATTGTGTTCCATTTTAATCTGCTAATTTTGCTTTGAAAATTAGTTATTTTCTAGGACCTTTCAAAATTACAGGTAGTAGTCGGCAATTTTATTGGGACATACTGAGAAATAGCTCTAATTGAGGCTGGCATAGATAGTTAGTTACTACATGAATGAGCGTAGCCTACCTCTCTAGACGTGCAAGCTAATAAAGTTCTGTGGTTCTCTGCCAGGAACTCTGCTAGGCGGATAAAAATAAAACTCGGAAGCTTTTTGGTAGAATATATTTCTGAGAAGAAATCTACTGTTCAGTGATGAAAGTTAGAAAACAGTAAAAAATTCTAAAAAAAAAAATGATGGATCTTAGGAAGAAAAATGAAAGCTAGCATTAAATAAAGAGTGGAATATCAAAACTAATCTCAACTGGCATTTATACCTCCCCATATTATTTTTATCAGGGATATTGAATGTAGAATTAGATTCAGTAATTGTTAAATTTAGGAATATTTTGGTGTAACCAAAAGCAATTTCAGAGATCAGCCTTGTGATTTATTGCATTGCTATCCTTCTCAGTTTTAGAAGGAGCTGACCAGTCAGAAAGCAAAGAGCTTAGAGTTAAGATAAGAAACTGATTTGGTATGTAAAGATATGAATGAAAAAAATGTGCCAATGAATTATGTGTGTCTGTCTATAACCATGTCCCTAAAAGTGGTTGAAAATTCATTGGCACAATTTTACATTTTACATTTACTATGTGAACATAAATAATTCAACTCCTCTTTCAGTAAAGCAATTATATACCTAGAGCAATCTGTTTTGTTCAGCATACTTACAAAAAATAATAATATGAGAATACGTTCTTGAAGAATGAAAACATACTTCTTGTTCTAGTATTTATAAAATACTCTAGCTTTTGTCAAGTCAACAGTACCAAAAAATAGAATAAAAGACTTATCTAAATATTTAGGTATATGATCAATAGCTTTTATAACTTAAATCTATTTATCACTTAAGTCTATCTATTTAAATCTATTTCTTTTCCTCACTTAAATGTACTTATCAAGAATAACAAAAGTCTTTAAAAATACCCTGTATAATTAAATTTATTATCTTTTAAAAATTATTGGTACTTATAGATAATTTTAGTAAATATCATGCAGCTTTGAAACTCATTTTGTAAACACTAAGCTAAATCTTAATTTCTTTAACAGTTTTATTTTTGTTTTTAGTAAAATAATTTTCTGTGATTTAATATTGGTCTTTTTAATGTAATCCCTTAGTTTTTTTTATTATTTATGTAGGGGTAAATAAATTTATTTCTTCATGCACATGGTACAAGGTTTTATTTTGAGTAACTGTCAAAGAAACTATATGTTATTTTTTATACTCATTTACTATGTTTATATTGCACAAAACACATGATTTTATCAGAATTATATATATAATATATTAGAATTATATATATAACAAAATTCCAGATATTATATTGACATGGAATGAGTAGAGTAACAATCAAATCATAGTATTTTCCTTATAGTTTAAGAACCTGTTGAGGAAGAGACATTTAGACACCAAAGATATGCATTAATTCAGAGTACCTTGCTGGGATTGGTCTGAGCTGCCTGCGGATGTGAAGTATTCCTAAGTAAATTGTACCAGTTGTCAAGATTGTTTTTTATATAAACCTGTATATTATGGAATGCAGCTGTTCTGAAAATTGGAGGTAATGTGAAAACTGTCTTCAAGAGTGTTCAACTAGCAGCCACGGACTACATGCTGATTATGTGAGGACATTTTTGCTTATCTGTGATATTGGATGTTATGAAAAGCATGCATGGACCCTTTTTTGTGTTCAGCAGCTTTTGTTAGTGTTTGTGTGACCCAAGACAATTCCTTATCTTCCAATGTTTGACAGAGAAAACAAAGGGTTAGACACCCTTGCCTAGGTGCTGGGTAACAAGTTACTTTTTGGCAAGTAAAACAGCTCTCATTTTCCTCCTTTTTAAAAATTAAATACATGGTTTTTGTTTATGGATGCCTCCTGTGTCTTTCAAATAAAGATGCCTGTCAAGGTACTAATTGCTTTATGAAGAATAATAATGTATTTTACCATCTCATAAAACCTAATTTAAACATGTATGGAATTATACTTACATTTTATACATGATAAAAAATTCAAAAGCTCAAATACAAATAAACAAATCAGGCTCAGCTGCTGTAGCTCAGCACCAGCCATGTATACTGGAGCTAGCAGGTTGGAATCCAGCCCAAGCCTGCCCAACAACGACAACTACAACCAAAAAATTAGCTGGGCATTGTGGCAGGCATGTGTCATCCCAGCTACTTGGGAGGCTGAGGCAATAGAATCACTTAAGTCCAAGAGTTGGAGGTTTCTGTGAGCTGTGAGGCCACAGCACTCTACCAAGGGTGACAGCTTGAGACTCAAACAAAGAAACAAACAAACAAATCATACTACAAATATATAGTAACCAAAACAGCATGGTATTGGTATAAAAGTACACACATAGACCAATGATATAGAACAAAGAACCTAAAAATAAAACCAAATACCTACAGCCAACAAATCATCAACAAAACAGATATAAAATACATGGGGGAGAGGACAACAAAATAAACAAAGAAACTAACCAACAAATTGTACTGCAAATATATAGTAACCAAAACAGCATGATATTGGTATAAAAGTACACACATAGAAAAATGAGATAGAAAAGAGAACCTAAAAAGAAAGCCAAATACCCACAGACGACCAATCATCAACAAAAGAGATACAAAATACATGGGGGTGAGGACACTCTTTTCAACCAATGGTGCTGGAAAAATTGGATAGCCATATGCAGAAGAATGAAACTGGATCTGAATTTCTTGCCATATATAAATTAATTAACTCATGATAAAGACTTAAATGTAAGACCTGAAACCATAAAAATATTAGAAGAAAACCTAAGAAAATCTCTTCTGGATATTGACTGAGGCAAAGACCACAATAGCAAATGCAACAAAAACAAAAATAAATAAATGAGACTTTATTAAAATAAACTGCTTATGCACAGCAAAAGAAACCACTAACAGAGCTAACAGACAAATTATACAATGGGAGAAAATAGTCTCAAACTATGCATATGACAAAGGGCTATATCTAGAATTTATAAAGGACTCAACTCAGCAAGAAAAAAAATCCCATTAACAGGAGGGTAGACAACACGAACAAATATTTTTCATGAGATACAAATGACCAACAAATATATGAAAAATGCTCAATATCACTAATCATCAGACAAATGCAAATTGAAATCGTAATGATATGCCATTTTACCCCAGTCAGAATGGCCATTATTTAAAAGTCAAGGAACAATAAATGTTGGCAAAGATGTTGTGAAAGGGGAATGCTTGTACACTTTTTGTGTGTATATAAATTAGTACAACCTCCATGGAAAACAGTATGGAGATTTCTTGAAGAAGTAAAATTAGACCTACAATTTGATCCAGCATTTCCACTACTGGGGATCTGTGAAATTCTGAAGAAGGGAAAAGATATTTGTGCATGTGTATAGGATCTGGTACTACCTGCATTATCATTCATCCACTGAGGAACTTGGAATGTATCCTTGGCAGATAAGGGGGATATTACAGTACCACATATGGGGGTCTTAAACATCAGAAATTAATTTTCTTTTTATTTATTTATTTTTTTATTAAGTGATTTCTACATAGATCATGAATACATTTATGCCATTATAGGATTCAATGTGTTGATTATTTGTACAAATTGGAGTGCTCACACCCTACTAATCAACATAGCTTTCACCTCATTTACCCATTACAGCGTTAAGACATGTGTGTTCTACACCTGATAGATCCAACTTGTACTTGCAATATGCTCCATAGGTGTGGTCCCCCTACTAATCCTCCCTCTATAGACCGACCCTCTTCCCTTTCCCTCTCCCTCTCCTTCCTTCCTTCATCCTAGGCAATAGTTGTGTTTCATTTTTGATATGCAAATTTGAGTGATTATAATTAGCTTTCACAGTAGTACAGAGTACATTGGATATTTTTTTCCATCCCTGAGACACTTTACTAAGAAGAATATTTTACAGCTCCCTCCATGTAAACATAAAAGAGGTAAAGTCTCCATTTTTTTAAATGCTGCATAGTATTTCATGGTATACATATATCACAATTTATTAATCCATTCATGGATTGATGGGCACTTGGGCTTTTTCCATGACTTGGCAATTATGTATTGAGCTGCAATGAACAATCCGGTACAAATATCTTTATTGCCAAATGATTTTTGGTCGTTTAGATATACACCTAGAAGAGGAATGGCAAGGTCAAATGGCAGGTCTACATTTAGATTTCTGAGTGTTCTCCAAACTTCCTTCCAAAAGGAACCTACTATCTTGCATTCCCACCAGCAATGCAGAAGTGTTCCCTTTGTTCCACATCCACGCCAACATCTGTAGTTTTGAGATTTTGTGAGGTGGGCTACTCTTACTGGAGTTAGATGGTATCTCAGAGTGGTTTCGGCTTGATTAAAGATGATGAGCATTTTTCATGTGTCTGTAGATCATGCATCTGTCTTCTTCAAAGAAGCTTCTGTTCATGTCTCTTGTCTTACAATCAAATGGGATCACTTGTTTTTTTCTTAGTAATAAGTTTGAGTTTTGTGTGGATTCTGGTTGTTAGAGCTTTGTTGGAAATATAACTTGCAAAAATCCTCTCTCATTCTGAGGGCTGTCAATTTGCTTTACTTAGTGTGTTCTTGGCAGAAGCTTTTTAATTTGATCAGATCCCAGTAATGCATTTTTGATGTTGCTTCAATTGCCTGGGGTCTTCTCCTCATAAAGATTTCTCCAAGGACAATTTTTTCAAGTGTTTCCCCTACACTCTCTCTAAGAATTTTTATCGTTTCATGTCTTAAGTTTAAGTCCTTTAGCCAGGAAAGTCAATTTTTGTTAGAGGAGAAAGGTGTGGGTCCAGTTTTAGTCTTCTACAGGTCACCAACCAATTCACCCAGCACCATTTGTTGAATAGGAAATATTTCCCCAAATTTATATTTTTGATAGGCTTATCAAAAATCAATGACAATAAGTGTCTGGGTTCAGCTCTTGGTCTTCAATCCTGTTCCATACATCTACTTTTCTATTTTAATTCCAGTACCATGTTGTTCTGATCACTATCAATTTATAGTGTAGTCTGAAGTCTGGAAGCATGATTCCTCCCGATTTGTTTTTATTTCTGAGTAATGTCTTGGCTATTTGAGTTTTTTTCTGTTTCCATATAAAACAAAGTACTAATTTTTCCAGGACTTTAAAGTGACAGAGGTGCTTTAATAGGGATTGCATTAAATCTGTAGATTGCTTTAGGTAGTATAGACATTTTAACAAGGTTGATTCTTCCCAGCCATGAGCATGGTATATTTTTCCATTTGTTAATATCTTCAGCCATTTCTTTTCTCAGAGTTTCCTAGTTCTCTTTATAGAGATCTTTCACATCCTTAGTTAGATACACTCCTAGATATTTCATCTTCTTTGGCACTATTGTAAAGGGAATAGAGTCCTTGATTGTTTCTTCCCCTTGACTATTGTTGGTATATATAAAGGCTACAGATTTGTGAGTGTTAATTTTGTATCTTGAGATGTTGCTTTATTCCTTCATCACTTCCAGGAGTTTTGTAGTTGATTCCCTGGGATTTTCCATATATATAATCATATCCTCTGCAAAGAGTGACTGATCTCCTCTAGTCCTACTTGGATCCCTTTGATTGCCTTCTCTTGCCTGATTGTGGTGGCTAACACTTCCATTACTATGTTAAAAAGCAGTGGAGCCAGTGGAATCCTTGCCTGGTGCCTGATCTGAGTGGAAATGATTTCAGTTTTACTCCATTCAATACGATATTGGCTGTGGGCAGAAAATTTCTGTGAGCCCCAATGTGTAGATACTTTTTTCTTGCAATGAGCACACTAGCAGGGTGTCCCCTAATTCAATTCTGATGCTACACAGAGTCAGGTCTCATGGGTTGTGTTTCAATCTCACAAGGTCACCCACACTTCAGAGAGTTGAAACTCTGGACCACCTAAACCTCTGACCAACTGGCCACAAATCAGGGTCCTCATGACCCCCTTTTTGGGTGTGATTAATTTGTTACCTGGCAGAACTCAAAGAAACCTTCATTTACTATTTTATTATAAAGGGTGTTATAAAGGGTACACATGAGTACCAGGTGGCCAGGGTATTTGGAGTGGGAGAATAAAACTCCCATTCTCTCACTGGGCACAATATTCTCCTAGGATTTTCATGTGTTCACCAACCTGGAAGCTTCCAGAACCCAGTCCTTTCGGGTTTTTCATGGAAACATCATTACATATGCATGATTGATTACCTTGTTGGCCATTGGTGATTAACTGAATTTTCAGTTCCTTTTCCCTCCTTGGAGGTTAGGAGGCATGGTTCTGAAAAGTGCTGGCTAGCTAGTCATGCCTTGACCTTTCCTGTGACCAGCCCCCATCCTGGAGCTTGCTAGAGGCTGCCAGCCACCGAGTCCACCCATTAGAAAACCAAAAACACTCCTCACTCAGGAGGTTTCAAGGATGCTAGCGGCTGTGTGCCAGGAAAGGGGACAGCCAGATGTGTATTTTGTAAGATCACACTAACTGTTTTCCATGTTGAAATAAGTATTATCAGTTGTGTGCTTGTATGTTTCACATCTGTGATCAGTTATCACCTGCTGGCTTTTTTTTTTTAAGGAAAAGTAACCTTTATTGCTGATGTTGTAAAAAATAGCTTCTTATGACCTCTGCCTTTTATGAAGTTGCCCTGAGCCAAGTAATACAAGACTCACCACCCTGTACAGGATATGGGAAGCACAGTATAAACAATTCTGCTCAGTCACCTGGCTGGGTCAGGCACGTTAAGTTTACTCTCTATAAATGGGAATAAATCCACTTGTTTTTCTGGGGGCAGCTGCTCGCTTTTTTTTTTTTTTTTTTCCCTTTGTTGTTCACACAGGTAAAGCAAAAGTTCTTCTCAATCATCCTGCCTGCCATACTCTATTACCACTGTCAAGGGCTTCACAGGAAAATTGATGTTACTGAAGATGACACATATAAATCAATGTCTGGTATTTATTTAATGTCACACCTGAATTATTAATTCACTCTTGACAAGAACAAATGTATAGTAGAATTTACTAATTTGGACTAATTGAGAGAAAGGCCAATTATATATAGAAAGCCTCCATTAACTGGAATCCAGATTCCGAGACTTCAGTTAATCAATTTTTTGCTCTTCAAGTGCGTAAGAGATTTATAACTCTTGGGAAAATTAAGCTTTTAAGGTTTTTCCCTTTTAGAAATAATTTCTAGACTATATACCTTATATGATCCTTGGCCCCCTGATAGTTTGCAAAAAAAAAAAAAAAATTACCAAGCTGAGACAGATTACATATTTACATGATAGCTTGCAGAATAATGACTCAAAGATACAGGGAAATTGTTAATTCTAATAGGTTCAATAATGTATGGACAGGTGTTTAGAAATATGGACAAAATGGGTGTGATCTGATGTTAATTTACCTGAGTGGGGAAGCCCAGTGAGGCCTGCCTGTCTGTTTAGATTCTTCTGGGCCTTCCTGGCTGTGGCACAGGACCCTCTCTGGGGGGCCTTCTGACCTGTAGTCAAACAAGATAGGTCAAATAATTTCTTTATGGTCAGTTTTTGCATAGAATAATTTTAGGTTTTACAGCTGGGTTTGGGGGGATGGAGGAATGTGGCATTTACCACCTGCAAGGGGAGAGGGATTCTAGTTCCTGTGGCCAGAGCAGGAAAGAGAAAAAGTTTTGCTTTAATTTGGGGCCCTCATTTTGGGGTGTTGTTTTCTGAGCCGTAGCAGCGGCAGTGTACAAACACTTCCTCTCTCACTGGTCTTTCCCATACCTGGCAACATGATGTGTTATAAAAGTATAATGAACTAGATTTGGGGCAACCCTTAAAGGCTCTGGACCAATGTATGGTGTACAGATTCTCAAAATAAGCATTTTATGTGATTTAAGTCTGAATGTTTTGCAGGTCTCCTAGAAAGGAAGTGGTATTTTTTTTCTTTTTCATGTAAGAAAACAGGTGTTTATAGAAGTGAAGTATATTTCTGAAGGTCTCACACTAGTGGGTGGGAGTTGGAGGGACCTAAACACAAGCTGCTCATTCTCTTAAACAGAGTCCAACTATTCAAAGGAGGAGGAGATAGTGTATCTTGAGAGGCAGAGTCTTTCAGCATCAGATACAGCCCTGCAGAAGATGGGTTATGTGCTGGTAGGATGCAAAAATCTGAAGGCTGTTCAGATGTTTAAATTTTATTCCAATTCTGAGATACTTCTTTTTAACCAGAAAATGCACCTGACCAAAAACTTTCCAGTTTAGAATATCAACAAATAGAGGTTTACTATTATAAAAACAAAAATATAAAGTATAAACGTGAAAGTTTATTTTCTAATTTTACATGTTCATGTAAATACGGTAGATTACTAATTAGAGATTCTTGAGTACAATTGAGAATGGAGGTTTCTGGCATCCTTGAAACATAGGAGTCAAATTTAAGTAGTTTCAACATTCTCCTCTTTCCCCCTTTCTTGTATACATTCTTAATTTGCTTGGCAACCTCTTCCCCTTTTTAAAAAATACAGAGGTGTATCAGTCTAAGGCAGTGGTTCTCTACCTTCCTAATGGCACAATGTATTTTCATTGTTACAAAGGGGTCACAACCCACAGGTTGAGAACGGCTGGTCTAAGGTATAGTGTCTAATTGATAGGGTGGAAATTAAGGCACTTTTGGTATAAAAATGCATGTGTCGATTAAGATACTGAGACGAGGTTGAAATGTTTGTGGAATACTGTACTGTAGTTTCTGATGAATTCTCAGGACCGTGAATTCCCTGAAGACACATGTTCACATAAGCAATGAATAAGGAAAGGAGTTCTATCTCTCTCCTCATATTAGATATTAAAAGAATAATCGGGCCTGTAGTCAATTCATTAGTTACCTGACTGCATTCTTGTTGGTTCTTAGAAAAATTTGCTATCATCCACTAAAAAAAAAAGCCTAATTAGATTTATTAAGGAGAACCTAGATTACATTTCTTCCCTTGGAAGTTATTGGATAGCATTCTTATAATCTGGCCAAGAGCAATTTCTTAAACTTTAGAAAAGGTTAAAATCTTGAAGAGAAACACTGGCAAATAAATTTTAGTCTTTTTTTTTTTTTTTGCAGTGATCCATTCAAGGTGAGGACTTGGAACCTTACTTGTCTTTCTTCCCCTTTCTTGCAAACATGGATGATGTTTGTGGTACCCACTTCCTTAAAATTTCCCTTTATCATTCATAATATGTAAGCTTTCTGAAGTTATTTTGAAGTGGTTCTCAGCATTTGTAAGATCAATTTGAGCGACTCAATAAAAGCAAACTTACAAGGTTCAGTGTCTACCTGAGCCTCGACCAGGTGTCAGAGACTTGTCTATAAGCCTGGAAATTCATCAGTGAGTGAACTGGATAAAGGCCCTGCCTGTGTATACCTGGCATTCTACTAGAGGAGACAGGAAATAAACAATAAATGTAATCTAGAATATTAGAATGTGAAAAGTGCTACAAAATGAAAGTAAATAGAGGCTCGGTGCCTATAGCTCAGTGATTA
The DNA here is from genome assembly GCA_963574655.1 of Perodicticus potto. Lineage (NCBI taxonomy): Eukaryota > Metazoa > Chordata > Mammalia > Primates > Lorisidae > Perodicticus > Perodicticus potto. Next base: position 6,485 of record CAUYRH010165939.1, on the reverse strand, counting down.
GGGCACTGGTCACATACACCAAGGCAGACGAGTTGGAACCTAGCCCAGACCTGCTAAAACAACCATGACAGCTCAACAAAAAAATAGCCGGGCATTGTGGTGAGTGCCGGTAGTCCCAGCTGCTTGGGAGGCTGAGGCAAGAGAATGGCTTGAACCCCAGAGTTTGAGGTTGCTGTGAGCTGTGATGCCATAGCATTCTACCGAAGGTGACATAGTGAGACTCTGTCTCAAAAAAAAAAAATGAAAACAAAGAAAAGTAAATAGAGTGTGAGGAATATGGGGAATGAAAAGAAAGATAAAGATCGCTGTGTTACATAAATTTGCTGGGGAGGCCTCAGTGAAAATGTAATGTCTGAACAGATGGGGCAGGTGAGGTCGGTAACTCCTGTGTGTGGGGCTCCCAAAGGTTCATGATCTCACTCAGACTCGAGTCTGGGCTCCTGAAAGGCCCTTCCGCCCCTTCTTTATTCTCATCTCTTCCTCCTCTCTGCACCTTCCCGCCGTCTCTTGCACCGCTCCCCACTCCCTATATGCACCTTGCTTCACGCTTGCTTCCTCTGGTTCCTCCAGTATTCCAGGCACACTCCCACCTCTAGGCCTTCATGTGTGCTGTGGTCTGTGTGTGGCATGTTTTTCCCTAAATAATCCATGTGCATTACTTCCTCACCTCGTAGCCCTTCTTAACCAACCAGTTGTAGCTTATCCTAAGGTAGGATTCCTCCTTACCCAATGCTGCTAATCCCTTTCCCTTGCTTTATTTTTCTCTGCAGAACATATCCTCTGGTGTCCTGCTCAGACTTGTTAAAAATACATGTAATGGCCAGGCACCATGGCTTAATGTCTGTTATTTTAGCACTTTTAAGAGGCTGACGCAGGAAGATCACTTGAGGCCAGGGGTTTGAGACCAGCCTAGACAACAAGTGAAACCTCATCTGTACAAAAAATTTCTTTTAAAAATTAGCTGAGTGTGGTGATGTTGCACATCTGTAGTCCTTGCCACTCAGGAGGCTGAGCCCAGGAGTTTGAGGTTATGGTGAACTGTAGGTAACAGAGGGAGACCTCATCTATATTACAAAAACATGTGTGTATTATCTGTCTTCTCTCAAGCATATCAACATGGATTTTGTCTCCTTTGAATGCTAAGCACCCCCAACATCTATCATGTGCCTGGCACAGAGGAGGCACCAAAGGAATTGTTGACCGTGACTTGTGAATGTGTATGATATTCATGTGAATAATTGTTGACTTGTTAAACAGGTACTTTTAAGATCCATGAAGTGTTTGCTTTTTAAAAGCAAATAATGTATTAAACCGGCAATTTTGTTTGTGTCATTTATTTGTTCAACATGTTTTTAAGCTATTGCAAACATAAACTTTACCAGTGGTTTTATAAAATTTTAGCTATGTAAATTGGAATCCCTTGGTTATGATGACACACAAGCCACATAAGAAAGCAGTGGGTGAAAACATCCTCCAATTGAAGGAGGTATTTAATTAAGTTGTTTGATGTAGTAGTTCAAGAGTGGGACACTTATTCCCTGCCTGTCTCTCAATTGGATACATCATGTATCTCCTTAACCCTGTGAATTCTGACATGCAGGAAGAAAAAGAATGTTTGAGAAGTTCACGTGAAAGGCTGCAGACCCAGACTGCTGGTATGCGATCATCTCTCTCATTAACTTGCTGTAAACCCTCTTTGCCTCCCAAGCTGTCACAGACCCATCTGCTAGACTCTTACACAGTTAGGGAGAGAGCAAAGAAGGGCTTTTGAGAGAAACCTTTAAAGGAACCATTATCTAGAAGGAAGACCAGAGTGATCCATCTCTGTATCAGAGAGCAGATGAAGTCACTGCAACCAACCAGAGTCAAAGCCCAATGTACCTTTCCAGGCTGGTTGCTGCACAGTGATCTAATCGGAGGGAGAGATCTCGCAGATGCTGGGAATGAGCTAATGGTAGAAAACGCCCTTTGGTCCTTGGATCCTGACCCAAGAGATGCCGCTAACAAAGTACAGCTTTTAACTTGGCTTTACTTTGTTTGAATTTAGCTTTTCTCTGGCATTTTAATGTCTGAAAATATTTTCTCTTTCCTTAGTGGCAATTCAAACACAAAGAGAAATCAACATTTTGAAATTCAGATAAGCAGGAGTTAGTTTACAGTTAGAGATTTTGAGCACACTGCTTTTGCGTGATAATATTTGAAATTTATTTCCACAAGTTATTGCACATTCATTTCTGGAGTTTTCATTGCAGAAAATTGCCAGAAGGAATGGATTTTGTCTTCTTCAACTGACAGAACAATTTTCCACCTGCCGCCCAAATATTTGATGAGAAGGATTATGTTGCTGGCTCTGAAAGTTTATACTGTGGATCCTTCGAAAGTGAAAGGGGCGAATGAAGCTACTATCCTGATAACACTGTCCAGCTTGCTAAAGTGTCTGCAAAGCTGTGTATGGATTTCTGGTAGTTAGGGCACTTTCCCAAAGACTAGCTTCAATGACACAAACACACTCACAGGCACGCACAGTTCTGAACCTACAGCGTGGAAAATGGTGTTTTTCATCTTTTACATTGTAACTGTATTCAGCAAAACTCTGTGGCCTTGCCAAAGATCTGAACTAATTGCCTGAAATAATTATTGTTCATCTTCTTAGTAACTAGAGCTAAGAAAGAAAAAAAAGCACTGGTCCATGGGTAGAGATGAAATTGTCATTTGATTTCTGGTTCAAGTAATTTACTGTCTGTGTTGAGTTTTATATTTCTCTGTAGTTTGTTAGGTAGACAGCCAGAATGGCCTGTACAGTCAACATAAAGCTGGTTTAAAAGTCCATGCATAATGACAGCACCCTTTTAACCTGTCAAAATAAATATAAAACTGTTTTTGTCCCTTTTCTCTGAATGTTTTATGGACGTCATAAGTAATAATATTGCTACTGTCAGAAGGATTTTCCTGAAGCATAGATTTACCATGCCATGTCTAGAGCTCAGGTGGCTCAGAGAAGGAACTAAAATTCATGAGCTGGCAGTCATGTCCCTGGATAATGAGACCCTCACTTGCCTTTTCTATCTTATTTCTCCCACTCTGTGTATCCAATACGCTGGTCAGACTAAACTATTTTCTCCTACAGAATCCTTGCAAATTACCTAATTTCCATACTTTTGTTCTTGTTATATCTCATCCTGCTTGTTGATCAAATTTAAATTTTGCCTACCCGTCGTGACCTCAGCTCAAAATCCACTTTTTTTCAAAAGGTTTCTGTGTCTTACTTTCCTGACTTGGAAGCACTTTGTAAACATTGTTTTTTGGAATTTTTCACTTTATGTTTTTTATTTTCATCATTTGCATACAAATCTGGAATGAGACAGATTTGATCATCACGAAGAGCATTTTGTTGCTGTTAGTGTGGCAGTAATGGGCTCCAAACCCAGTGTGCCTTTCTCCCCTGAAACACTGCTCTGGTTTGCACCAGATGTTTGGACTTCTTACAACTCCTTGATGTCCCCGGGCTTGCCTTGGTTGTGGTCCACCAGTGTGGCAGGGCCATTTCAGTGTCTCGAGGGCCTCAGCAGTCCGGTAGGAGCCACTGTGTTGATCATAATCTTTTCTATGTCCTGTCACAAACTAATGGAAGCAAAATAGCATTTACGCTAGGTGTGCCCAAGACCTAGAGTGGAAAAGCTGATGTAGTAAATCCTTCAGCTTTCCTCCTTCTCACTTCCTACCCCCCTCCAAGTACTCCTCCCCAGACCCTCCCCTTCAAGCTCAGCCCCTGGGCTCCTTCACCTGCCCTGTGTCCCAGCACAAGGTCTGTGGTGTTGTCACTTGCTTGTTTTGTGCTCCCCAGGAAGAGGTGGTCTGTCTCAGGTGAGTGGCAGTGTACAAGTGTAGAAGAATCACAACTTGGAAATTTTGTACTTCTTATTTAAGCAGACACGTCATAGAGCAAAAAATCTAAATTTGCTTGAATTTGAAGATGAAATAGCTGATACCAAATAAGTATCTCTTCCCTGACACTCTGAAGATAACTGTATTCCTTCTCTGCTGTTAGAATTTTTTCAATACACAACATTTTAAAATTTAACATGGTGATGACGTTCAGCATTTGGGGGTTAAGTTTTGTTCCCTCTTTTGTCTTCCTTTCAAAGATCTTTCCTTTACTCCTTCCCAAAACAAAAACACTATCCCATCATCATCAACGTGCCTCTCTTTGGCTTCTCTGAATAAAGCAGCGGGGAGGTTTATAGAGTATGTGGAGTGTCGTGTAATCAATCCTTTTGAAAGGATTTGGGAGCCAGCCATATGGTTGGTTGGTTGGGAAAGAGTGGAAAGGGTAAAACTTAGTTCTCCTTACAAGTGGGAATGCAGGTCTGAAACAAATTAAATCTTAACAGAGGGAACAATTGAGAAAAGGCAATGTTTTTTCATTGTTTTCTTTTGCTTTAAAAGGGAAGGAAGTGAGACTGGAAATGGGCCTGTAATTAGGGGGGTAGACCTGTGCTGTTAAAAAAGCTAAAAGAGAGGCTACTAGCCCTTTGATGTTAACCTTGGGTCCTAGGAAACCAAACATTTGCAGAGCAGGTGTGGCAAGTTCATTATTTCCCCAATTTCACGAATCATCGTGCAAAATCCGCATTTACTCATAAGTGCCTTTCTTTGATTTTGGCTGGAGCTTTTGAAATTCTGTGGGTTTATATTGGTGATGGTGGATGTCTTAGTCTATTTGGGCTGCTATAACAAAATATTCTGGAGAGAGTAGCTTACAAACAACCAAAATTTATTTTTTACAGGTCTGGAGGCTGGGAAGTCCAAAATCAGAGCACCAGCAGATTGTGTCTGGGGAAGGACCCCTTCCTCATAAACAGGTGCCTTCTCACTGTACCCTATGCAGTGGGAGGGACACAGGGGCTCTCAGATACTCCTTTTATAAAGGTGTGCTTCTCATTTATGTGGCATCTACCCTCATGACCTAATCATTTCCCAGAGTTCCTGCCACCTACTACCATGACCTTGAGGTTAGGATTACATCATACGAATTTTGGGGGCACAGAAATATCTATTATGCTGCAGTGCATTAGTAAGAGATTCTGATAAGTTGTTGTCAGATTTTTTTAACATACAGAAAAAACAATATCTTAAGCTGTATTAAAAGTATTAAGTAACATTCTTTACCATATCTGCTTGATACATTTTTAACAAGAGAAATAAACATTATAGGTCACATTAAAGCACTTTTTCTTCCAAACCTCTTCCTTCCTTCTTTCCTTTCCCCACATTCTCAAAATCATCTCTGCAGTAATTTAATATCTTTCCATTTTGTTTTTATATTTTAACATACATTTGTGTGCTTGTAATATGGTTTATGTTGCTTTATGACTATTTATAAAAATGTAAAAATATAAGAAAAAAATATATAAGAATATACCCTACAGAGTATATTCTTCTGCAACATTTTTTTAAATGCCACATGAATTGAAATTTATACATGTTGGTGGATGGATCAATGGTACCTTTTTGCTACGGCATAGTATTCTCTTTTATGAATACATCTATGTATTTATTAGTTCTTCTGTTAGTAGACAGGTATATTGATTTTAATTTCTCTCTAGGAAACATCTAGAACATATTTAATCATGTTTTCTTTGGCTTGTGTTCTGGTAGAAATTTCTTTATGTCTCTAATTATTAAAAACATTGGTGGCAGGTTCAAACCCAGCCCTGGCCAAAACTGCAAAAACAAATAAGCAAACAAACAAACAAAACATTGGGGAGAATATTATTTTAAAAAAAGCTGTTTGGTAGGCAGAATCCTTTAATGGTCAAAGGGTTTGGATGTCATTGATGCAGTGCACCTGTCTGCCCATGACTAAATTTAACGCATCTTAGAAATTTTCTCTCTCCCCTTTAAAAAAATACCAGAGTAGGAGGGCACAGATCCATTTGGTTGCTTATAAGTGTCTCAGAACACTAGAGGTAGGAAATTTTTAACAACATTTGACCTAAAATCCTACTTCTATAATTGAAGCCCCAATCCCTCTTGCTCTCTCCAGGAGTAATGAGGAGCAGCTGCTTACTAACTTCCACTCTTAAAATAACCCTTCCTGGCTGGGTGCAGTGGCCCAGGCCAGTAATCCCAGCACGCTCGAAAGCTGAAGTGGGAAGATCGCATAAGGTCAGGAGTTGGACACCAGTCTGAGTGAAACCCTGTCTCTCCTAAAAATAAAAATAATTAGCTGGGTATGGTGGCAGGCAGCTCTAGTCCCAGATACTTGGGAGGCCAAGGCAGAAGGATCACGTGAACCCAGGAATTTGAGGTTGCTGTGAGCTAGGCTGATGCCATGGGCACTCTAGCCCATCCAACAGAGGGAGGCGATGTGTTAAAAAGAGAAAAAAGAGGGGGGAGGAGCCAAGATGGCGATCTGTAGCCAGCTTTCCGCAGAGGTTCCCGTGCAAAAGGAGCGTTAAAGGACAGAAACTCAGCAAGAAAGC